>JAUZST010052177.1:0-24615 GCA_034779995.1 Parotocinclus haroldoi | reverse complement strand
TATTCCTTACAAATCATTTGCATAAGAATGTATATAATAAATGAAAACATCAGTTATCATGACAAAGCTTAATTTTAAAGTTTAATCCATATAGTGATGAGTTGTGACGAGTGGTTATTTGAGTTACCCTTCTATCAGCTTATATCAGTCTAATAATGGGTCACGTCTGAATTGAGGTTTGCTCACACTGTGTAAAGAATTCATTGATACCTGCGAGTTGTATGGACACACTTGTTGCCCTACCGTTCTTATCCATCATCAGAGACATCAGCACACAGCAGGGAGTGTTGACAAGGCGAACTAAGGCTAGTCAAATGGAGGAGAAAATTGAAGAAATACACATAATACCTATCCCACCAAGGCCAGACTAGACAGTTCTTCAGACTGGAAAACATACCAACACTGAAGCGATGCACATACAAACAGCTATCTGCAAGAACAGATGTTAACAGGTGTACTATTAACTACAGGTATTTATATGTATGTTTAAGGCAATACAAAATACCCTCCATAACTACCCACTCATTAATTACCAGCACACACAGTGAAGCATCAACTCTGAATATTTAACTACTACACTGCTCACAAAATTAGGGCATATTTCAGTACGGATTTTATTAGGTATCCCCTAATATTTGTGAGCAGTGTAGTTACAGTTAAGGTGCCCTAGGCTACAAAAGACAACCAAAGCAAACCAACACTAATTACATTGTTCTTACAGGTCTGGCCTGTCGCTTCTTTGTTGAATAAATCAGTTTTAAACACCTAGTGGCTTTTCTTTTCTTAATCCTTTCTTCTTATCCTTTTCTTAGTAAGAAGCACAAACTCTCAGGCTTTATGCACTTTAGACACTTTTAACGATTCACCAGAGAGGACTGCAGACACAGTGTGTGTTCACAAATGCTCTTTTGTTTAGTTCATCAAACGTTTTAACATCATCTGACTTGGCCATTCAGGCCACAAAGAAATCTCCTTGTACCTATATTGTTGCATTTGCTGGTGTGTAAAGGAGGAGTCCAAAACCCAATATAAAGTTCATTTGACACTGGTGGTTGACACAGGGATGCGATGCCAGTCCATTGCAGGGACCCTATAACAGTACTAGCTGACTTTGCATGCCCAGCCATGGGTTTGAACACAGGTTCACATGTACTGCTATTTTCCTCCAAGCCATGGAAACACAGGCCAGTTCTTAAAAAGGTTCCCTGGTTCCCTAAACAACATGACAGTAGGAGAGCTGGCCCTTGATCTATGTTTGAAATGCTGTGTGCACATGGCTTTGGATAAAAGTGTTTGCTAGATGACGAAACGTTAAATCTACCTGTTAAGTGAGGGAGTATGAAGTGTGCATGAATAAACATGCAGTACCTGAATCAGAACGTATGAGTCTCCAGGCCTGCTAAGTGGAGGTAAATATTAACTCTGACACTACACTGCGAGCTTCCTCCCACACTCACTGGGACAAAAAGCAAAGAAGATCTAAAGCGAGCAGAGGAGGCGCTTGATGTGACATGTTTCTTCGACACCATCTGAACTCCTCAACGAGGGACGTGGAGAGCCTCTGGTCCTGACGGCTTGCCCTTTCACACCCTCACTACACACCCTCACATGTCCATGAAAAGTCCTCTAAAGCGACTAAACACACCACAGCATTGCCCAAAGAAGTCAGACTGAACCTCCTTTAACCTCACATGCGATGCAGTGTGTATAATAAGCTACTGTACTGAGCGGTGCACCATCAACAAAACTGCTACTTAAGATTGAAAAAGCAAAGATTCAGAGAGTCAAAGTTAAGTAAAGTCAAATGTATTTCTACAATTCTTTTTACAATGGAGCATTGTTTTAAAGCAGCTTTAGAATAGTATATAATATTAAAAGGCCAGTCTCAAAGTGAGCAAGCCTAGGGTGACACTGGCAAGGAAAAACTCCCTGAATATAGAACGAAGAAACCTTTGGGGGACCAAGACTCAAAAAGGGACCCATCCTAATTGGGTGGCCTAGATGTTAATTGAAATAGTTAAGTAATAGCAAAATTATTTTAAAAAATATAGAAGTATTTTTTATTTTTCTTCCTCCATAAATGCAAATTAAATCTTATTCTAACGCTGTTATTTTCACCTGTAGATTGCAGACTGTTACCAATGGATTATGTAAAGATTTAAACAAGATACAGGTAATTAGCATAGATGAATTAATTTGTAATCCATTATGAACCCAAGGCATACAAATCATTATGAATGAATTTATAACATATCATAAAATATGATGTTTATCAGTCTCTACCATGCAAGTCTAAGTCAAGCATTAAGTATTTTGGGTGAAAGAGTGCTGTTTCTGGCATGTGAATCTGAGTTGTGTCTCAAGTCTCTGACTTGGACATTTAAGTAGAGTCTTGAGACTTTAATGTGCAGAATTTGAGTCTCTAGTTAAATGTCGAGTCAAGTCTTGAGTCTCTGGTGTCAGAGCCAAATATAGAGTCTCTGGAGTGCAAGACTGAGCCATGTCTTTTAAGTTTCTATCTTTAGTGTGAATGACTTGAGTCTCTAGGATTGGGGTCTGAGTCAAGTCGCTGGCATGCTGGTCCAAATCAAGTCTCTGGTCTCTGGCATGTAAGTCCAAGTCATCTCATAAGTATGTCAACACGTGCAAGTACTATCCAAGCTGAATCTCGTGCATCTGAGACCGATTTGAGTCTTGAGTGACTGGAGTGCGAGTCAAAGTCAAGTATTGAGTCTGTGGTGTGCATGTTCACCCTTGAGAATCTTTGGTACCAGTCCAAGTTGAATCTCGAATCTCTACTGTGTAAAACAAAGCAGAGTTTCTTGAGTTGAGCCTATAGCGTACGAGTCTTGAGTTTGTAGTGTGTGTATATTCAAGTCTGCTGAGCAAGTAGAGCCTTGAGTATCTTAAGCACAAGTCAGCGCCTAGTCTCAAGTCTGTACAAATGTACAAATCCAAGTCGAATCTCTCAATGCGAGTCTGAGTTGAGTCACAAATATCTTAGGTGTAATTCCAAGTTCCAAGTCTCAAGACTCTCTAGCTTGAAAGTCTGACACAAGTCTAGACGATCTAGTTTGTGAGGCCTTGCGTATGAATCCGAGTTGACTCGAAAAGTCTCAGTCTGCAGAGCATGAGTCTGATTCAAGCCGTGCATGATGGTGCTGGCTCTGTGTTTGGGAACCTCTATAAGCGTTCATTACAGGCTTTATATTAGTGAAACGCATGTAATCTTTTCTCAGACTTTCTCAGTTGCTGCATTTGCCACATTACAGGGTATTCTGCATGCTATAAATCACCATAAATGACAGTATAATGGATAATAAATACAGGATTAATACAAAGTGTTCACATAATAACTGAATTGCAGCGTTTGTTAGCCTCGAACCCTATAAAAGCCAAACTGCAGCATCGTTCTATTTATGATAATCAGGCCTTGGAGGAATGTTTTGGGGGTTTGTGAAATCTTCAAGGATTTCCACAGAATCCTTTAATGTGTGGTAGAGAAGTTTTTCTTTATCACAGAGCGTCAGTGAGAATGGAGAAAGTGAAGTTCATCGCTGGTATTTAATGCGTGGGCGTGACATTTTCAACACAGCCTCAATAATGGAGTCGACACACACTCAGACGGTTTAGGGTTTAAAGCATGTACATGAGGAATTTACTGGGGCGGCACAGAGCAAAGGACATGGCCGTGATGTTACATTTGATGTGGAGTTTGTCCATCCTTATTGATTCAGTGCTTAGAACCTTTACACACCCAGCACACACTTTTAAACTACCTATTTTCAGCCGTTTTAAACTAATTTGGTACAAAAACAGCATCCAGGAAAGGCTGAGTTTTGATGAGGATTTCTGTCAGTCATTTCTACAGTGCATAATATCATTAAACAATTCAGAATCTAGAGGAATTTCAGTACATAAATAGTAAGGGTACAAGCCTAAACCGAAGAGGGGTGATCTCTCTCCGCTCCCTTAGATGGCACTGCATCAAGAAGCGTCATTCAACAATATCTGATAGACCCACATGGGTAATGGATTACTTTATCAAATCTTTATCAAGCTCTATAAGACAGTTACAAATCACAAATTAATACTTAACTGTATAAAAAAGAAACCACCATGAACAGAAACTCTGCCCACTGCCCACTTCTCTGGGCTCGGAGGCTTCTAGGATGGTTCATCACCATGAAAATGGGAATTGTGCTCAGACCAATCAGGATCAATACGGATCTTTTTTTTTTTGTTTTTTTTTTAGAAGAAGAAATTGACCGTGTGTTTCAAAGAAAAAAAAGGAGCGTCCAGACAGTTTTGATGAATATGTCCAAAAGCCAGGGTCTATCATGGTATGGGGTCGGGGCCCTTGTTAAAGGTTACTTACACTTCTGTGATGCAGCATTAATGCAGAAAAATGCACTGAGATTTTAGAGTAACAAAACTGCCTTCAAGACAACATCTTTTCCAGGGACGTCCATACATTTTATAACAAGACAAAACAAAAAACAAAACCACATGCTGCACACATTATAAAGGCATGGCTGTGGAAGAAGAGGGTACTGGTAATGGACTGGCGTGCAGTTCTGACCTGTCACTAACAGAAAATATGTGGAGAATTTGGAAACGAAAATGTGAAAATGGCGACCTCATACTATTCCACATCTTAATCACTTAGTAAAAGTTGTGATAAAACATAGTTTATGTTTGTTGAGAAGAAATGGCAGCATTACAAAGTTTTGAATGTTTTTTTGGAATGTGTTTTAGGTCTGAAATGCAGGAATGGATGTTTGTTACCAAATGAAATGAAGTTGACTAGAACAAAATCTCAGGTTGATGTGTTTATACAGTATGAATTAAACATTAATAAATGTAAATGTTAGAAACACTGCAATTTTTTTATTTGCATTTTCCATAACGTCACAACTTTTTTCTGATTTGGGGTTGTAATAGCCATTTGAACTCTCAGTCTTTGGAGACACAGGACCTCTGAGAGCTCTCAGTTCTCACAGGGAGAGGGCAGAAGCTGAGGCCTGCATTACATAAATATCAATTAAAGAGGAACGGGGAACAGGGGAACTCTGGCTAATCTGCCCCCTGAGAGGAAAGAGGGTGCGAGGGAAAAGACCGGGGAGGAAACAAGGGAGGGGACAGGGAGGTGTGTACGGGGCCGTGGGGAGAATGAGGGGAGGAGACGACGTGTCATTTAAAACAATCAGCTGCCTCATTTTATTTGCACGCACAGGCGGAGATGACGGTCCGCCCCACAAGTCCTATAGGAGGAGCACCAAAAGTGCGTGTTATGTGAAAAGAACTAATCAGGGGGAATATTTAATTAAAGTCACTTGATTAAATTGAATTTAACAGACTCAAATATGTAGAGCATATATTTATTGAGAAGAATCTCATCCCAGTGGTGGGCTCCTCTTTCATTTCTAATGGCACGACTGGTTAATAAGGCCTGATTTAAGAGGATTATGATCAGTATTGGACCGTGCCCGATAGCAGCCCAGGAAAGGAGGGGGTGATCCGCATATTTAGAGCTGATCAGATCGCAGCATTAGGCTTGGCTTGAACATTGACGGCTTGAGGGATTTGCCTCCGTCCCATCCTGGGTCGCTCTAATGAAGGCCAACGAAAAGAGGATGGGCCTTATATAGGTAACGGAGTGCTGGTGGGTATCGCCTCGTCTGCAGGGTTTGCCTAAATCCAGGGTGGCGATAATCCCCAGCTCTGGAAGGGCGAGATTGCAGAATCCCATTGCTGTTTCGGATTATCGGAGAGGTGCGAGCACGGGACGAACTGGAGAGGCGGATAGCATGGCCTTATATGTGAAATTGCTCCAGCCTTGTCGTTCATGGTCAGGGATTTGAGGACGTTAATGTCTCCTGCATGCTTCAGACACTTCATGCTTTCAAGGTCCATGTGTGGTTCAAATGCTCTGCAGCCTCATTCGCAAGTTTCTCACGGGTCAGTGTAAGACTCCTGAGAAGACTCCAAGACCTAATGTCCACAGAGCATAAAAACCTATTTAAGATCTCATCAGAATGACCTCTGTCTTCATACAGTACATAATATGAAGGAAACGACAAGGCAAATTAGGTTCTAGCTGTAATTAACTGAATAAACCTTTCATCCATTTGAGAGACAGTATCATCTGATCACTTGAGAACACAAAAGTGACTGAATCAAAATTACAGCACCAGCCAAGGCCTTGGATTAATGAATGCATTTAAATTGACACCAATAATCTGATTATAGGATTTCAGCAGATTATTCAGCATACCTAATGAGGTCATTACTGGATCTCAAGTAGGTATGCGCTGCATATTGACAATGCCCATTTGTATACTATACAGGGCAAAAAGTCTTAGGCCACACTTTACCATTGTTTCAGTACTGATATAATGATCAAATACAATTAGTTCCCAGTCTCTGTCTAGCAGAAAATGGAGGAGTTAAAAACAGGGGAAAAAAATGCAAAATGTCTCTGCTCGGATCATTTCCATGGGGACCTACAGGTCCAGCTGCAACATCTGTGGGTAAATTAGTCACAGCATACCATAAAGAACCCGTATGCCTCCATCAGTTCATCTTGTATCCAGGCTAGAGATGACTTACCAGGGTAACTAGATCCTCCTTTCAATCGTACAGTTTCCCCCAATAAAGTTAACCTTCTCTCTAATATTGTAATCACTTACATGAAACATCATCACGTTCATAACCAGTTTACTGAGTTAACCAGTTCATTCAATTTTTGTTTGATTTTGTTGCTGACCTTTGGAAAAACAGCAAAGCATAGCATTTGATTAGGGGTGTCCAAAATGTGGACCTGAACAAGTCAGTGGAGAAGCAATAGCTGATTTAAATCGCGACATTTGCTCACCCTGTTTTTTCTTGGTCAAAATCATTCGCGTTTCTGAGTCTGTCCCATAGAACACAGGGCAAATAGACTAACAAATTGCCAGTCTCACACCTTACAGCCTATTAAGACATGAAACAAACTTATTGTTTAGAAAATTATACCAGGGTTGTACATTCTGAAAAGATATGAGTACATAGTACCCCCATGCATTCTGAGAACCCATCAAAACCACCACAGAGTGTGATGCAAGTCTTAAACAGGTACTAAAACTATTTAGCTCAAACCTTTGAATCTGAAGATGGAAATATTTTTGATCTGAAACTTCCAGTCGTTATAAAACACTACGAGAACCAACCAGGATGGGATGGGGTGATCTCTGAGGGAAGGGATCTCTGGCTCGCCTCTGTAACCTTATTTTAATTTGACCGCTTTGAAGTAGCACCGCCAACTGGAAAGGGCCTCAATCAATTATGAGTGAATAAATCTCCTTAAGATATTAGAAGTCCACGAAAAATAAAGATTAGGGAAGCTTAATCTTTCAGAGCGATATCTTCATGAGCAGAAGATTCACCACATGTGGCACAACGAGGAAATTTTCTCCTTTTAAAATGATTTGGTGTCTGCGTCGCCCCCTGAACATTTCCACCTAAATCCCCAAATTGATCTGGTGTGAGACGCAGAAGTGGATTATTCCAAGCCCAGTCTCAGACCGCTGTAGCTGTGAGCCGCCTTCCAGCCTTTGCGGACCACATTAAAATACCAATAAGATCAGAAACGTTTACTGCGGTAGGCGTGGGTTTCAATTCTGTATCCTCCAGAATGAATCACTGTAGACTAGTGTGTGTTCACACCTTTGTTTACTGTCTGAATGCAGTCCAGTGCCCTGAAAGGATGCATATCACTGCGCATGTTCACAAACCATTAACCCATCAATTCATTTATGATAACCTAGGAAAGTTCAAAAGGTGCATGATCAAATTTAGACTACACTTTGGCATTGTTCGGCATTACACGTACAACCATAAATCAGAAAATGTTGGGACAGTATGGAAAGTGCAAACAAAAGGGGTGTTAACACTTTGAGAGCAGATGTTCCAGCATTAGTGTGTGTGTGTGTGTGTGTGTGTGTGTGTGTGTGTAACTATCTTACCGGACATGTTTTCACTTGCTTGTTAGCTTCCGTTTGTTCTAGTCTGTTCCTACTCGGTTGATGTGTTTAGAGACTTTTTGGTTAAGCACCAAACTGTAAATGAGGTTTGTAAGTGTATGTACCTGTCCTTTTGTAAGTAGTATTCCTTTATTCTCTGCATATTCTCTCTAACATGTAACTCCATAAACTGCTGAGTCTCTGGTTCATCTGGCTCATCATCTTTGATGTTCCTAATCCTGACTATTGATGTTTTTTTTTTTTGTTTCAGTCAAACAACTTGCTTATCACTCATCAATCACTCATGTTTTTAGTGGCATCTATAGCGCATTTACATATTATGTGCATGCAATTGCTTGTGAAAATATCCTTCATATGCAGCTATGGTAATGGTAATGTCCTACTACAAACAAGCGACAACAGTTTTGGTCAACGACCTGTTTCATAGAACATCATATGAACGTTAAAGAACACATACCTCTATTTCAAGAGTCTTGACCTCATTTGGACTCTCAGTCTCTGGGTAATTTGGAAAATTTGGGTAAATTGTTCTTAAACTAAGCTAAACCAACCGAGACTGATGTGTCTGTCTGAGGTAACGTCAATTATCAACTGAACTTCATTATTAAATATCAACAATTCATTCAAACAAAATCAATGATTTCTTTCTCTATATTAAATCAAATCTGCACTCTTATTTGCTAAAAAGGGAAAAACTGGTCTGGTTCCTGGTCTTTTCGTTCAGGATCCAATCAATGACGTCTGACATTAGGATTGTAAGTACGCATTTTCACCAGCTCACTTTACCTGACCATAAAAGCTTTTTTTTTACATTTTATAATAATAAATGGATAGAATGGATGTTTAGACTTTATGAGGTGTTATATCAGGCTTCAAAGAAGAAGAGAAATCTTCACCATTATTTACTTTTGTAAAGTTACGTAACCTGAATAGTCCTTTTACAGGTAGTGCTCGTTTGTTGATGGCCTTTACGATGGAAAACCAATAATAAATACACATTCAGCAGAACCTGATTCTCCCCGGCAATCAACATGTAGTATACACTGAACTCTACTGCACTCCAGTGAGGAAGTCGGCAGTGCGTGACATAGGGAGTCATGCAGTGGGAATGATGAGCACTGGGAAATGTAGTGAGGAAAAGCCATGGCTGTGTATTTTTATTATAACCTGTTATTCCATAAATTAGATGAGATATTAATGACTTTATTATAAAGCAAGCTTCAGGTTACTGACATGGTCAGTGTTTATTCATGCTTAATGCAACCTACTCTACTCTTTGATATAGAGAGTACAAATGTAACTCCTTAACAATAAAATCTACTTACAATACATTTGCCTTCATGTCTCTTGGATGTGGCACCAGAGTTTGTGAGATCATGGACAGCTGGTGCCCAAAGCCCCTATCTCAGATTGTTTAGACTATTAAAGCATTCTAAAGAAAACATTCTTCTCTGTCCTCATTTCAAAACGAGCAGATTTGATGGTTCTTTTAACAGTGGCATGGAGAAAATCGCACGGCTTATTGGGTGCTTGATGGCTGAACTGTTGCGTATCTCTGAGCTCAAACTCCACCTCCATCAATCGCGCCAGATCCCTCCTGTCCCACTCGCTAATTCTCCCTCTCGCCTCTTTCATCCAGATCTCAGCAGCACGCTGAACAAAATCAATAACAAGGCCAAGCGGGAGAGGTCAGAGTTCAGTGGGGTCCTTGACTAATGTGAGGAGTGGCAGGACTCTGGAGCCAAGAGGGCAGAGGAGGAGCGTGATGGAGATCCTGTTAGCAGCCATCGATCGGCCCGCTGTGTGCTGGTGAAAGGTTATCAGGGAGAGGCTTGAGGCGGTGGAGTTATCAGATCAGTGGGAACAGGAACCGGATTTATCTCGCTCAGGGCCAATAAGTGTCAGAACATCAGGACGAGAAGGAAAGCGATGGCATCTGAAAGAACATCTCGCTGATGATCGGGATGTTGGACTCTGCCCCGGGGGAGTGCTGACGATCCTAAGAAGGGCTAATGGGGCTAACACAGGTGTCTCATTTTGAAACAGTAAAACCTGCGGGTCATCAGTTGGCTATTGTTTTTGCTGTCTGTAAAATGTCCCAGTGTGAAGTGAGTGAGTGAGGGTCAGTTATCCAAATTGAATTTCATTCTCCAGTAATGAAGTGAAAGCACAGCTCTTTATATCAAGTCATTAAAATGGAAACACTCACTAGTACCTCTGTTTAACCTCCATGATTTCTGACACTATTAAAACAGAAAAAAATAAACTAAAATGCCATATACCAGTGTAATGAAAGTACTAATTTATACTGATATACCTTCCTATCACTTACTATGAACTAGTACTGCGATCATGTTACTACTCTCACTACTACAGTGGAACCTCAGAATTCAAAATTATTTGGTTCCAGAAGGACTTGACCTCCGAAATCCTTTGACGTGGGAATCAAATTTCCCCATAAGAAGTAATGTTTTTTTTTGTTGTTCCCAACCCCCTAGTGATTGATTTTCTACCATAAATAATAATTGTACTACCATACTTGGTACCACCACTACTAATGTTACTATTATTACTACCAAAAATACTCATGTATTACTACTACTACTACTACTATTAATATTAATAATACTGCCACTCATTATTACTACTACTAACATCAATACTATTATTAGTAGAGGTAATATAAGAGTAACAGTATAACTAGTTATTTATTAGTAGTAATACTATTAACCTGAGTAGTATTGTTAATATTAGTATTAATAAACGAGTCATTGTATTATTATCTTTCGCAATACAGTAACAATATTCTTGGAAGTAGTAATACTAATAACGAATATTATTTTTAGTAGTAGTAATACATGAGCAATAATCTTAGAAGTAGTAATACTAATAACGAGGATCATTAGAGACAATTTTATTATCAATTTTTGACCCAGCAGTGGCAGCTTGGCTGAGGTGGGATTTGATCCCAAGCCCTTTTGGTTTATGGTCCAAAAAGTTCCACAGCCTCCAACGAACTGTATTTTATTAGATGGAAAATAAATAAAAGATTTTCTACTTAAGGACAACCAGATAACAGCATCTTCCTGCTGATGGAAAAAAGCGCAAATACTTACACATCCAAAAAAATAAACAATGTTAGAGCAATGGACATGGTAGCAGCAACTTTTAGTTTTTTTAAGCAGCTAATTTTAATGATGGAAACAAAATTTTCTTAAATCTTAAAGAATAGAACCAGTCACTCCGTCACTGAATGTTCTCTCAGCATCTGTTCGTGTTTATTGTTTGTGAGCCTCAACTTCTAATGTATATTCAGCTTCTGCCTTGTGAGCGCAGATATCGGACGATACTGATTATTGTCTCTCTGTAATTACTCTCTAATACTAGCAGCTCAAGTGACCCTGAGCAGGATAAGTCAACACAGAAATGGGATGCTTTATTTCTAAATACTATTAATGCTCTGTATAATAATAATAATAATAATAATAATAATAATAATAATAATAATAATAATATAATAGCTTGTGCAAGAAAATGTACTTATATTTGGTAACTGGATTGTGCTTTTGGTATTCAGTTTCTTATCGGTAATCATTCAGGGTAATCTCTAATGTGCTGTTTAATAACCAGGCTTTTCTCTGTATCAGCTTATTTTCCTCTCAATGGACTACTGGCGCGCATGTGTGTGTGTGTGTGTGGGAGGAAAGGAGCAATGAAAGCAAATTAAGTGCCATTTAAATGACTGACGTCTTCATGATACGGGTAATTATCACCACTGATGTTCTCAAATGAGTTGAGAAGGCCTGCTCAGCGCTCGCCTCCCCAGGGACCTGGGGTTACACAACAGTGATGTAACACACACACACACACACTTATTTGCATGACAATATTCATGGCATTACAAAAAGAAAGCAGTAACGTATCTGGGGAGGAGAAAGAAGAACGGAAAAAGGAGAAGGAGAATGTGAGAATGCGAGCGAGGGTCTGAGGCTCAGAAATTCACATGCCATTTAAAAGTCAATTTAATGAGCCCATGGTGGAAGTGAATTTACACACAGATCAATTGATCATGTCAGGGACAAATGGGTAAACAAACATGTACATTCATTCTGGCTGTCCCCCTGCCTCCCCCCAGCTGAGACAATACACTCACGCACATCATCCAACAAAAGAGCAAACAAGAGTGAGAGAGGAGGGAAAATAAGTCAATTCAATTCTGCTCTAGGCAGGTGCCATAACTTTTACAGCAGACTGCAGAGGGACAGATAAAATAAAGATTTACAGTTATTAATGAAATAAGAAAATACATTTGAATCGCTACTTCATTATAGTACTTGTAACTGTAATGTAACTAAAACAAAATAACATAGTTATTACACAAACATGAATTAAAGTTAAATATTACGCAATAACAAAATGTATAAGAATAAATATATGTAAATGCAAAATAAATAAACTAAAAATTCCAATGCAGCTAAATTATTAAAATTCTAAATAACCTAAATTACTGAATAATATACTATTATATGTCAATAAATTAGCTAATGAGTATGTTTATAATAATAATAATAATAATAATAATAATAATACAAATCTAAAACTAAATTAAGAAATAAAATGCAATATTTATCAAGAACTAAATTAAGAAATAAGTAAGAATGAAAAATAAATGATCAAAAAAGTAAATGTTTAATAATAGTACAAACCTAAGTCTAACTAAATAATTCAAAGGCAACATTGTCTCAATAACTGAATTAAGATATATAAACAATAATCACAAATAAATACATAGCATAACATTAATAGTAATATAAAAAATAAAAAATAACTCAGTGCAACATAATTAAAGTTTCCCAATTATATACAAATGTGCATTAATAACCAAATTAAAAAACAACAAAACTGTTGATTTGTATTTAATGCAGTTTAATTGGTGCTTCTAAAGTGGACCTAGTGAGTGAGTACCCTATGATGGATTGGTGCCCTGTCTAGGGATTAAGCGGAGGAAAATCTAATGAATGAATAATTAAAATGCATCTCAATTACTGAATTACCTATGAATATATATATATATCTCAATAACAGAATTAAAGTGAATTAGCAAACAGGTACATTTAGTATGTATGTACAATACTACTACTAATATTTCTTTCTATTCTGATCTTCCTGGTGTTCCGTTAATCCATTTTTATGAAGCGCCTAATATTGGCTCTTGAATAAGAAGTACCAGTCTGCATGAGCCTTTGAGGTGTTATGGGGAGGCAAAAATAAAGGCATGAACTAAACTAAAATAAATAAATAAAGCAGTGAGGAGGGACAGGACCGAGACTCGTATCCCACTGAGAGGGTCCAGCCCACCTCTTTACACGGATAGTTAAGCTCAGTGAGAGTTCTTACACCAACATGATGTGAGTAGATGAAAAGAAAAGAGGAGGAGGAAGGGAGGCAGGGACACATACAGATGTTTTTTTTTATGTTTTCCTTTTTTCAAAAGAGAGAGACAGGCTTTAGCACCAAACAGTTCTAGGGACTAATCCATGAGGAACTACCTCAGCATACCGTGCTGAGCTCCCCGCAGAACCACGTTCCCTCCTTTTAGTTTGCTTTTTTAGCAGGTGCACTGAAGTGATGTAAGCCTCCTGAATTTAACTTCAACGACACAAGAATCTTATACCTCCTCCATTGCATAAAGGCTCAGGAAAGCCTGGACTTCACTGTCTGTCCTTTTATCTGTGTTTCCTGTTCGATTGTGAGTGTGAAACTCTTTTTGTTTATATGAGTATTTTAAAATGGTGGTTTACATAGTGCTTGACTACACTCACTCATCACTCAGGGTTCCTGTGTGAGAAGAAAAGAACCTGCGAGCTAATAAAGTCCCTGTAAAAGGTCTAAAGCTGTTCCCAGTTTCTGTTGCGCAAACAAGTGAGAAAGATTGTAAAGTTCTAGGAAATATGACTTCTAAGCCCTGTTGATAGCCGATTTCTGTTGGAGACTCCCCTGAACATGGCATTAGATGGTTTAGAGGTGCGCCTCGACAAGCAATAACATTAAGTGGAAGAAGTCTGACAAATCATGCGTGTTATTATGGTGTTACACAAGTCTCTGCTCCCCCTTTTTTACAAATTAAAATGCATGTTTTGCTTGTTTTCTGAATGAAACACCAACACACGATCTGTACATAATAAACGTAATTTACACTCACTACATTGATAAATGTCAGTGATTTGTTAGTGTCCCTCCTATCACTACTAGGAATGACTGACTGTAGTATGTAAGGCTCCCCAGACCAGCAGTTAGGGCAGTATGTCCCTCCACAGCAAAGGCAGGATTGAAGCGTTCACTACAAGGCCTCCATGCTCGAACCTGACCGTCATTGGAACCCAAACATGTTGCTCGTACATGACGCCACTGTGAAAGAAGTTGGTGGTTGCTGGCTGTTAATAAGAGCAGTGATAACACATTTCCTTCTGCTAAGCCCCAGAAAGTGATCTGGGCAGAGACAGGGAACTCTTTGGAAATCAAAATGACCATCCTACTTAGAACTTCTGAGAACAGGGCACAATATCTTTGAGTTCGCTGTAATGGCATGTCTAGCAGTCAACAATTCCTCACCCAGAGGTACACTTTTCAAAAGCAGTATCTTGTCTTTGATTTTGTCTTTTTGTTGCATATCTATATTAATAATATTGATTAATACTATAATCAATTTGAGCTTTATTGCTGTTTCTAGAGAGCAGACGAAGGCAAACTTCCAGTGACTAATCACCGCTGCTTAGTCACAACTCCCTCTCACGTCAGGCAGCATCTGTTAACACCATGCATAGCATGATCCAGAATCCATCCATCAACTGCAAGCAGATTCGCCTACTGTAACCAGGAAGCTCATTTCCATGTCAAAGGCCTGATCAGACTGAGAGTCTATACACCCTCATCCATCGTGCAGGGGCAGAGCAGTTGTGAAAGTGAAAGGGCCAGAGCAGATGAAGTCTGAGAAACAATTAAGCCCTCAAATAAGTGCCTTAATTCAGCCATTCCATTTATCCATTGATTATCCCTGATCAAGTTATTTACCCTCTCTGATTTATGGACTCTGTTTGCTTAACATTCCCTATTTTCCACCAGCACTAATTACCTTTAATGGGAAAGAGATAAAGCTCTACGGATGCATGGTTCCCTCTGACAGGCTCTCAGGATGCCTTGATTAGTGCTAAATAGCTCTGGACTGGAGTCAAAGGTCTCATAGGAAAGGATGGTTATAACAGGTTAATAGTTATTAACAGCAACACATGAAGAGGCCGTTAGAGAACCATGCTGGTAACTTTCTTTACAAAGTGGTGAGTGAGGCTTTTAACAAGGAGGAGATCAATATAATATCAGATTTAATAAATCGCAGAAATAAAGATTTATTATAACACAGTTAGTTTAGACCCCGCAATCTGATTGATGTATACAAATAAAAGCCTGAATTAATTTTGTTTTGAGAGTTTATAAAATCTACTGGCTTTAAATACCTGACCAATAAATGTGTAAGATGAAGCTATTAATGAGCAGCCTGATCTGGATTTATGTTGAGATAAAAGACGTGAGTAGAATAAATCAAAATATCCTGGGCTCACTGGATTCACAGGTCAACTGAAGAGCAACGACACTGAAGATCAGTTTTAGTCCCATCAACAAAAATGAAGTGAATGATCTGCTAGCTGCTTTTTATTTTAGAGATCAGTCAGAAATGTTACGGGAGAGTTATACAGCATCAGCAGCTTCGTCTCTTCTAGCAGCTCTGTTCTTTCTGATTTTCTTCAACACATCCTTTGCTGGTGTTTAAACTCAACATCTTTCATTAAACACAATCCACAGCTGATCTGAGCTTCATTCATGGATCTGTAAGTCCAGCTCTAAAATCTGACCATACTGCTCATGATCCAGGACTCCTACTTTAACATTTCTCACTCATACAAGATTCACATTAAGAGCTTCAGGTTATCTCATTTAGAATCACTAGATCCTAGACTTTAATTATAAAACTTTGATTTTCTGCTGTTGCTTGCCTTATAAATCACACCTGTTTTATTTGCTGAATGTATATAAACCCTTTTCAATCAATTTAAAGTTAGTCAATATATTTGTGTTTATTATGTGTAATTCTGTTAATGAAATGTCATAACTTAAATGAAAAAATGTGACGGGGACGTCCCCATTGCAGGAAGATTGGGATAAAACAACACCTGAATCCTAATCCTAGACCAAAAAATCCGTTTCAACGTTTAACCAGTAACTGGTACATGAACATTTGGTAGTACAGGTTAAGTCAAAAATAACAGGACACCCTTTTATTTCAGTAACAAAATAGAAAATGACATATCTGAATACTCCAGCATGTAATGAGTAAGGGGGCTCTCTTTTAGGCTACTTAGCATTAGGTGGACATTAGGGAACATCTTAAAAGCTGCCATATTCGCTCAAGGGCATGTTTTTCCAATGGGGAAATTTTCTAATGATAGAAAAGAAAATCAAAGAAGATCAGAATTATATCAGAAATCGATTGGTGCAATCAGATTTGTAATATCTCTTGTGGTTCAAAAGTTAATACACAAAGTTCAAAACTTTTGTAGTTGGTCACAGGTAGCTGAAGATGGAATTGATGATTCTGGTATCTGAGGAAGCCGCTGCCGTATCATAGCAACAGACTTCAACAACCGACACCCAGAAAGATCACCAATTTCTCACAGTATTGTTACATCCCTCATAACCAAATTCAGAGAAACCAAGACTGTGGAAGATTTAAAAAAAAACTTAGTGATTGTCTGAAGAACCACCACCTACCAGGATACCTCAACATTGGTTTTGGGAGCCTTTGGAGGGGGGAAATTATGTTGTGTGACTTTTGACTCACCGTGTATATCAGGCGTACTGAGTGTTAGATCTAGAATATTTAATGCTGGAACTCAAACATGTGTTGAAGCCTAAATACAGAACGGTGAACACGTTAAGTTTCCTGCTTTAACACGTTCAATTCCATTCAGAGATCAGGTTTAGCTGGAGCATTAGAGCAGGAAATCTGGAACCTCTGACCTAATTGGATTTGTCTTAAAGTGAACATGAGCGTTCCAGCTGTCACAGGCTCCCAAAATGGATGGTATTCAAGGACTGTTTAAAAAGTTCCTCTTTGAAGAGTGTATCCTGCTGACAGTCATGACTCAAACATGGAGTTACATTCACTATTAGATGGTGAATCGGAGCAGAAGTAACGCAAGAGCTGAGGCCATGCCAAAAACATCCAGAAAAGCTTCCTGAAAGCAGTCATTTGTAAAACAAGGAGTTTAAACCAGATTACGGCTCAACAATAACCCGATCCCTTATGTTCATGCCCGTAATTCTGTCAGAGGAAGCGTGTTTGTATGCTTTGTAGGAGGCACAGCATCAGACAGTCACACTGCAACAACATTTTCCAGCGAGGCCAGGTTAATCCTGTGGAGGTGGTTCAGCAATGGCGGCAGAATGAAAAGACTCCAAATCTGGGCTCTTTAAGTGCCGTTAATGCTGGAGCCACCTCAGCATTTCTAAAGGATTGAGAGGATTGGCTTAGTCGACTCTCTAATGAGTCAATTGTTCTTTTGTTTGCGCTATTAAGGAGCATTAGCCGCATTAAGGTGTGGGAGTGAATGGGAGCTGAAAAGGCTAATCTAGGGCTTCTTAAGGTGAGCTTCACAAACAGAGGTCTATTGTGCGTCTCTACCTGAGCCACTTTTAAAATGGCAGGGCAAAATCCCAGTATGATAATACTCATTTTTTATAGGATCATATTTAATGGCTTACTCGCAGTGGCGCTCAGGCACGGTGAGTGAATGCTAACGCTGCTCCCGTTCTTATTTTCTTTCTGAAAGGAAAGCTGATGAATGAATCAGACAGGGCAAGTCTAAGAAAAACACACCACAGAAGCACTTTTGAGCGAGTGTGGTGTCGGAAAAATCAATAGTGCTATGCTGACAGTTGACAGAGTGAGATTTGGAATGGTAAAGAGGGGTGTAGCCATGCAATCTGCAGTTACAGATGACGAAAAGCATTTTTAAGGTTGAAGCCCTTTGTTGTATTCTATATAAAGCTCGTATTGTACATCGTTTTAGACAGCTAATTTAAGCAGCTAATAAGGATTTAGGCCACACCTCCAAAACAGCTTCAATTCCTTTGTGGAATTCTGTCATACAAGTCCTGAAAGGTTACTGATGGGATGTTGGAGCTTCTTCAAGGAGTAAATCATTCCACGTCTTAGAGGGATGAAGCAGCTGGAGATCAACTTCGCAGACTGCGGTCAAAACTTCCCATAAAGGTTTAGCGATGTTTCAACCTGGTGATTCATCTAACCGCACATGAATCATTTTAGCACCACGTGTCATTTTGGAATATGGGAACACTGGGAGGTTTTCAGGAGCTCCCGTGAAACTGTGTCCTACTAGTTGACACTGTCAGGCCTTAGCATATCCAAATATGTTGCCTATACCATCAAAACTCCTCCCCCATATATAACATTATGGGTCGACCAAAATAGGACCATCGAAATCGGGATATGAGCAGAGTCTGGTGGAGCAACGGTCAAATACATTGCTCATGAAAATTCTATGGGGATATCTCATTAGGGGTTATCCCCTAATTTTCGTGAGCAGTGTATTTGACTGCTGCTCCACCAGACTCAGCTCATATCTCAATCTTTTTTTATCTTATGTTGGTCGAAGCCAAAGGATGCCTTTTGGCCCAAAATGTTATATATGGAAGAGGATCTGTGATGGTACAGGCAATATCTTTTTAGACCCAGTGCTTAGTTTGTAAAGTTGTGTGCCTTAACAAAAGCAAGGTACATGACGTTAGTAACTGGAGATGACAGACTGCATGCCCTAACAGTACAAATAGTGCAAATAAAAACTAAGACTGAGATTATTGATTATAATAGTGAAATGTAAATATATTACGTGTCTTCATCCAGAAGAGCTAAAAGGTGCAGCTTTCTCCTCGTTCATAATCCTGACTTTTTCTAACCTTGTCAGAATGGAGCCGACATCAATTCGGTGTAGAATATGACTGGTTATATAAGACTTTTTAGCTTGAACTTTGTTTTGCCAAACAAAAATTAAACACAAGCTTTATGGTTAAGAAGAAATGCCTTCATATTTGATATGTAATGCACTTAACAAAAGCTGCATATACGTCAGTATAGATCAACTCCTGCACTAATTTATATTTGGGTTATTTGTAGGGAATTACCTGGGCTCAGGTCACAGGTTCCGACATTCAGCTTTGCTTAGCTCTGGCAAAAATTATACAGGCGAGTGGCTATTTCTCTGCAAAGGCACTCATTGGCCCTCCTTACTTAGTGTGGGGGGTGTTGGGTGTCAGGCAAAGAATAGTTGTTTGCCAAATTGGGAGAAAAGATATGGAGATTTGGCAAAGAAATGGTGCATCAACCTCTGCATCTTCAGCCTTTAAACATTTGAGGGCCAATGGACGTATTTGTCCCATAATCTTGAATGGACGTCAAATGCAACTAAAACAACCTACAGTCCTGAAAGGGTTTACACTTCACCTTAACCCATTTGGCGTCCATTTAAAAGAATAGGACATGTTTCTAGAAGGTTTCTAAATGTAATATTTGCATATATTTAGCTAGTTTTTGTTGAGAGTGGAACAAGTAAATAAATTAAATTGAATTTTGTGCTTGTTTTGTGAGCTTTTTTGTTTTTGTTTAGGAATAAACTGTCAAGTGAGCATGTGCTGGTTTCATGCGTCTGTTTTTTGCTGGTGCCGTTTGTTCAGGTTTGCCCCACACCGTGAGACTGT
This sequence comes from Parotocinclus haroldoi, assembly GCA_034779995.1. Lineage (NCBI taxonomy): Eukaryota > Metazoa > Chordata > Actinopteri > Siluriformes > Loricariidae > Parotocinclus > Parotocinclus haroldoi. The sequence continues at coordinate 4,762 of JAUZST010052177.1, read as the reverse complement.
TCTCTGTGCATCTTTAAATCATTTGCCTGTTCTCTCAAAAAGTGAAATGATGTTTACGTGAAAACATTATGGAGAAATCTGCAGATACTGCTGTGCTGCTGGGTTTTGAAACAGCCCAGTGTCACTGCTGGATTGAAAATAGTTCACCAAACACCAGCACTGATGAAGCACTACTAACACAAACTGCGCAACAACAGATGAGCTCTTGTCTCCCATGAGAAGCTGGAGTGATGTGTCTATGGAATTGAGCACACAGTTTAAAACTCCAGCAGCACTGTTGTGTCTGATCCACGTGCACCTGCACAACACACAACAACACACCACCACATCAGTGTCAGTGCAGTACTGAGAATGATCCACCCCCCTAATGGTACCTGGTCTGTGCTGGTCCTGTGGGGGTCCTGACCATTAGAGAGCAGTGTAAAGGAGACGAATAAAAGATGTAGAGAAACAGACTGTAATTACAGAACTACAAAGTGTTTCGGTATGGCACATGGAAGTGATAAAACAGACAATAAGTGTAGAAAGTGTGTAAATCATAGCAGGTCCTTAGAATCAATACATAGTAAACCTTGCCCAATACAACATAAAGATTTAGACCACCTAGCTAAGGAGCTTCCCTTCCAGCATCGTCCTCATCCTTCAACTCTGTGTGACTTGGTGAAACTCCCTCAGGGCAGAAATCAGAAATCAATTGCCAATAAGGCAACCATGCTTCCTGTTTAATACAGCTGCCCGTCAATAGGCAGCCAGCCACTTAAAGGAGTAAACAGCCTCCTTACGCAGTTAATTACCCAATAAGGGCTAATGGAACCACCTAATCAACACCCAACCCAGGCTTACACACGCCATTCAACTCACAAGTACTCTGCACATCTCTTGTCTTTTCCAAATGCATTTTACCAATGTTAGGCTGCAAAACTCAACAAGTGACTGCATTTTAATACAACTGTATTGCAAAGCAACTTCCATTGCTTACAGTGTAACTAACTTTATGTGGGTTCTGGTTCCTTTTTTCTGAGAACATAGGGCACAGGGGTAAATGTGCCCTGGATAGAATGCCAGTCCATCGCAGGGCTTTTTCAGCAGGGATCACTGTTTTAGCACCAAAGTTGATCTGCTGACTGGTCTCCTCCCCTCAGATACAGTCATTCGGGTCTGAAAGTGATGTCCCGCACCTCCATAAGGGATGTACAAAACTCAAACCCTGGTCCCTGCAGTAGACAGCTGGCATTTTAGACTGCTGTGCCACCCAAGTCACAGAGATGTGCTTGTGAATTAAGAAATGGTCATTCTTATTGAGAAATTACCCTGCCTTATTTGTTGCTTTATCTGGGTTTATTAAAATGTGGGTGAGGAACTTAGTCTCCAAGATTTTATTTTATTTCACGTTCCATTTTTTTGTTTGCTGAGGGTCCTGTTGCTCACAGTTCACCAAATTTACAAATCATTGTAAAATGCTACAAACATATGAAGTTAAATGCTTTTAACTTTTTTGAGTTTTGTTTTTATTTAATAAAATGCTCCATATTCATGTCACAGAATATTTGCCTGGCCACTCTACCATAAGGCCCAGACTGGTTTTGGTGCTGCTGTGATGGTTTGTCTTCTGTTTATCTACACAAAGGACTTTTGGAGCTCAGAGTGACCATTGGGTTCTTGGTCATTTCGTTTGTTGGGGGAGACAGATTTAGGAAGAGTGCTGATTGTTCTAATCTTCTTTCATTTAGGAATTATGGAGGCCTCTGTGCTCTTGTGAACTTTCAGTGCAGGAGAATTTTCTGCAGCCTTCTCCAGATCTGTGGCTCCACACAATCCTGCCTTTAAGATCTACAGCAAGTTCTTTCCTCTTCATGGCCTGTTTTTCGTTCTGATCTTCACTGGTAGCGATGAGACCTTTTACAGACAGGGTTGTGTCTAAAAATCATGTCCAGTCCACAGATTTTAGTTGGATCCAATCAAGGTGTAGAAACATCTCAAAGATGATCAAGAGAATTGGGTGAAACCCAGTGCTAAATTTGAAGTGTCACAGCAAATGGTCTAAATAATTAGTCCCATGCAAAATTGTCCTTCCTTTTTCTGTTTCTGTTCTGTTTAATAAAATTCAGGGATATGAAGCGGACAGCGTTATATATTTTTTTAGCACAAGGCATAACAAAATGTGAAACAGATTGACAGAGTTTCTGAAAGCATTGTATGAAAAAAATATTGATTTTATATATATATATGTGCATAACATTAAAAACTGTCAATTGTCGCTACACAACACAACTCTCTGTCTACAACTGTAACTGCTGAAATATTTGTTAAGTTTTTTCTCGGTTAAAAAACGCGACAAAGTATACAAAGTCTTCAGGAGAAGATGATCAGTTACAGGATTTATACCGGATTTATTAATTACCCTCGTCTGGCTCAAACTCTTAAGGACTGCAAATCACAAGGGATGTTTTCAGTCCCGTCAAGAGCGTTTCGATCTCCAGTGGAACCCAAATTCTTTTGCTTCTCACCTCACAGCTCAAGCCAAGTGTGTGAGATTTTTTTTTTCTCCCTCTTAGCCCTTCTTGCCATTTTCTTTCTTTTTCTTTTCCAGGCGAAGGCGGATTAAGGCAGAGGCACTTTTGTTTAGATAAAGCGAGGGATTAGGTAGAGATTTGCCCCCATAAAGTTGTGGGCTTGATGGGGCTTTTATCCCGCCATGTCGCTTAAGCTGTGTTGCTTCTGGATTAGGACGATACAATAGGGTCCCTTGTGCTGGGGGATCCAGGCCAGAGTGAGCGAAGGAGACAGAGGGAGAAAGGGGAAGAAAAGACAGTGAAGGAAAGCTGAAGAAAAGACAGCAAAGGTCGCAGGATGAGATGAGAGGCCTCGGATTGACGGAATTGGCAGGTCAAAAACTTTTAGCATGGGGATTTGTTCTGAAGATCCTGGGATCTTGTCACGAATAATGAGATTTCTCCGAGAAATCAAGAGGTACTCGTGAGAAAAGGGGGGGAAGCACTGCCCCTTTAAAACAGGTATCTAATTTAGAGAAATGGAAGGGGAAAAAAATGAGTTTTAAGATGAAGGTGCTACTAATAACGCGTCCGAGAGATGGCTCCTGGCAAATTGCTTTGTTATTCCTGTCAAAAAAAAGGTCTCCTGGAAGCAGTCGATTTTAAACCATACATCAAAATGATTAATTGCGCTGGGAAGAACAGATGCTGAAATACCCTTGAATGGAGCCTGAGAGGCTAAAGCTCTGCGCATTCACAACCTAATGTATTCATGGACTTTGTCGAAACATCATTAGGTCTATTAATGAGATATTAACAGCCCAGCCCACATGGTACATGGCAAGGGAAGCACAGTTCCTTAATTATTTCCTCCCAGAGCTATAAAAAAGTGCCATCAAAATTCATGTTGATGTAAGTAAATTAAGGGATTATAGTATGATGAGCTCATTTGCACCATCCCCGTTTGGAGGCGCCAGGCAGACAAGTGCAATTAGGAAACTTTAGATTAATATATCAAAAATACTGCGTAGTTTACGCCAAATGATGCTCAAATCTGGCCCATCCATAGCACATACCAAATATGTTTACAACTACATATTTAAAAAGGAAACTACTTTTATGGGGAATTTATAAATAAGGAATTTATTTGTTAACAAATTGTTAATAAGTTGAATCAGTAACCATTCGATTCTGCACTCTTACAAAAATATGAAACCAGCTTCACTAAACAAGTGCTTTTCCTTCAAAAGGTTTGTGCATTAAAACGTAAAACTCATGTGAACTCATCAAGATTCATTTGGTTCAATAGTTTCCATCACTACATCTTCACCCTGTTTTATCTTCCGGTGGGGTGATCTGTTTCCATGGAGCCCCTTTAAGGACCAGTCATATTCTGATAACAGCATTGACCCCAGGAGGTAGATGAATCCAAAAACCCTTCATACTCGTACTAGTGATAATGTAATACAACAGTGCAGAAGAATCTCGTGCTCTGCTTGGTGTGTGTCACCATATTCACTAACAGATCAGAACTAATCCCACAGTGGAGCTTCAGTATATCAGTGATAGGAAGTGGAAGTTGCAGGTAGAGGCAAACTAACATTCAGAAACTATATCTGAATCAGTCACCTTACACTGGTCAAATAGGGAATAGGGAGAAATAGGGACAAATAGAATTACATTTGTGACACTTGTTTATATATCAATGTAAAGCTGCTTTGTGACAATGTCTATTGTAAAAAGCCATTGCAAAATTCCATTTTCCGCTCTTCACTCTTAATACGCACGTCTACAGACCTGTCTTGTAAGTCGTTACGCACCTGTACATCTCTACAATACACGGTCTTGAGACTATAAACAAGCAGGGTCTCGGGGTGGACTGGAAAATTGTTGTAGGTACCAGCTGAGTATGATGCATCTATCTGAGGTAACGTTAATTATAAACTTATGTTTATTCACTCGCTATTGTATGAAGGATCCATTCAAACATAATGAATCCGTCGTTTCTCTACAGGCCTAAATAAAATCTGCACTCTGATCGGCTAACACGGAAAAACAAGTTCCTGCTCTTCTCATTCTTCCATTTTAGTTTGATTAGAATGTAGTCGAGATTGTAGTTTTAATATTTCTCTCGACATTTAATATTTACAGAATGGACGTTGTTGCTTATATTACGGTGAATTTATGTGGGGATTCGTTTTAAGTTTACTAATTAAAGTTACATTACCTTAGTTTAAAAATAAAAAACAATACTTTTAACCTATGTATTA
>JAUZST010052166.1:0-24616 GCA_034779995.1 Parotocinclus haroldoi | reverse complement strand
GTTTATAGTTATCTGATAATAATACTTTATATATTATAAACATAGATTAATTTATATACATACATATAGATATAGTTTATCAGTATTATGCAAAAAGACCTAAGCTTTACCAGCCACTGTTCTGCAGACAGGATACAGGTTACAGATCATTTCTGTGTTAAGTCTGTTATACAAGCTAACCATAAACTCTTGTAGGCTGACAGGAGGGAAACACAATATGCTCTTTTTCTTTTCTAGTCCATTTGCCTCAGGTTTTGTGTTGCCCATTCAGTGATGCATATCTGTTATTAGGGTTACTGTAACCTTCCTTTCAGTGTCAAAACACCCTGTCCTGCACCAAACACCACACATCAGTAAAAGTCAATTCGATTGCACTAAGATATTTTTTATAGTTGTGCTACCACAAGATTTGCTTATTGTATAATTGCATGAGGGAGCATGTATAAGCACATACACACAGTTTGTCTTTCACTGTTGGGACTTTCCATTGACATAATTTAGTTGTAGCTAATTAGTGCTATGCCTACACCACTCCCTAAATCCTTAAACTCAGTATCCTAAACAAACCTTTCGACTCTTTTGGGTTTTTCAATAGAAAGTTGCAGTTTTTGTGAGACCAATAACAAATAATATTGGGGACCAGCAAGGTAAAAATGTCAGATCCTTACCCGTATGGGAATTTATGGTCCTCATCATGATACATTCTTCACACACATATACACTAGACTGTCTTTCAGGTTGATCCAGTGCCCTACTCATATCATCCACTGCTGGTTCATTTTTAAAGATCAATCCAACAGAGCTGAGATAGCTTATATTTACCTAGTAATAGAGCTTCTTTTTCTGATCTCAGAGGACCTCGTATCATCCCATCATTACTCTTCTGTCGATGGTGGTAGAGCACTGTAGTTCCATTTATCCCCTGTTTATATACAATAAGAATCACTTGAATGATGAGACAAAATATATCTGACCATCACATATATTCTGACCATTTTTTATTGTACTTAGTATTCTGCCTCTGATGAATGCTTATTGACATTTCTCTCTCTCTTCTGTGAAATGACAGAACCTGCCAGGTTGCAAGTCACACAAAGAATGAAGCTCTTATCATTACATGTATACTTATATTTATTCTGGCATGTATATTTTAAGTTAATTTCTATTCAGTAAAAGTTAAACAAGAATGTCAAAACTATTTGAAGATGGCAATTGGGGTCAGAGTGTATTAGCTCTATTCCACGTCTTCCACTTCTGATTAAAAGGCTTCACTTTTCACCCCGCCAGGGCCATGCATCCACTGTTTTATGAACACTAAAAGGCAAACAACTAAACCCAAATTGAAATGATTTATGATGTACATAATAGAATCCTGCTTCCAGAAGTGATGTGCTATTTAAATCCTTTATCTTTATAATTAAACACTTCCCAGTGAACAGGTAAGCTTGATTATTAGAACCACTGTGGCTGGAACTGCATGGAAAACCTGTACCACAGGATAGTTTAATACTGCAGAACAGAAGTCTTGGAAATTTTTGTGCAAGAATTTCTGCATTGTGCTGATATCCTCTGATATTGAACTTCACACTCAAACTCAAACTGGATAGAAGAGATACAGGATATTAAGATTTTACTAGGCCCAAATGTAATCCTTACTTACAATTACATGTAATAATTTGGCAGTAGTTTAAATCCAACTGATACAATTTTAAAAGGTCATGCAATTGAGGCACAAGATCTTTGCTTCAGGGCCTAAAAGTGGCAGCTTGATAGTGCTGGGACATGAATTCTGAAACTTCTGGTCAATAGTCCAGTACCATAACATGCAGTCCTAATGTACATTACATGACATTATTATGTGGAATATTATTCCCAAGCTACTCACATAGCAACTTAAAACTGAAAGAAACGTACAGGGTGCAATCAATGCAATGCTTGGCTGAAGGCCTTGTTCAGTGACCTCACAGTGAAAGCATGGCAATTCTGTCACTCAAAGCCAGAACCTTCTATTCAGTAATGCAGTATGATAACCACTGCACTGCTCCAAAAAGTGTGTGCAAGCTAAACTAGTCTTAGCCACATCAGCAATGGATCTGGATTCTCATATCTACATCACCACAACACTAATTAAACAGTTTAGTGATTAATGGCATCATCCATTTACCTTTTCAGGAACATCAGCGTTGTGGTTTGCCCCTTCCGCCAACTCTGTATTGTTCAAAAGCTTCCAAAAGAAGAAAAGACATTAAAAAACACTGTGTAATATAAACGGTATTTGAAATGTATATACTTTTTAATGTTGAAAAATATATTTTTTTATGAAATTGCACATTTCATAGGACCCAGATGAAACCTTCCCTGAGTTTTCAAACAAATGTTAAATATTTTATCTACGCTGTTCCACTGCTGCAGTTGTAATAACAGTTTTAGATATGCCTTTAAACAAGCCAGATGTGGAACTTAAACCATATATATCACCCAAGTAGCATCATGGTTAAGCATGTATTATGATACAATCTCCTCAGGACCTCTGTGGGTATTGATGTTCCTATTATCTCAGTTAAATAACATTCTTGCAAAAAATGTGTACATACAGGAAAAGTGAGTAAACAAGCATGGATTTAATTCCATACTCCATGGCCAACCCCTGTGCTAGCAAAAATGTTAGGATATCATATTGCAGTGTACAACAGTGAAGCAGTGAGCTATTTGTTACTCTTTCAGGGGCACTATCTCACCTATACCAGGTGTTTTAATCAGGTGTTACCTAACTTTACTTACATACCTTAAAATTGTAAGTATTTTAACATGAATTGAAATTGTTTCGTAATTGGCATTTTAGTCAGTTTATTTCTAAGATTAAGTTATAGATCATTTCCGTTAATAATCAATTGTATCTTGTTTTGTACAGTTAGCAATTGTAATATGTAAATAACAATAACGTTTCTGTACATGTTTTCTTTTAGCACATCATTAAGTTTAAAACTGTCAAAACAAGATCAAAAGCTCATACATTTCGAGTGTCCTAAAAAGCAAAAAAACAAGACAAAATCGTATTTATTTTGCAGATATTTATCGGTCTGATTGTCATTAGTTAACAATAGCAATTACCCCACAGTGGCAGCTTGGTAGAGGAGGGATTTAAACCATGGATCTTCTGGTCCACAGTCCTAAACTGCTAAATGGCATACCTAGACTCTGTAATTATGTCATTTATCCATAAAGAATGAGTTTAGCAATCCTGGTCTTCATTTAATTGTCACATGGTAATAATTATTATATCATGACAAATTCAAACTTAACAGTTATTATGTTTTATTCATGTTTTGTTACTCTTACAATATTACTCTGGAAAAATATAATTTTAATTCTACTGATCATGAGTCCTCTAAAGAACTACCACATTATACAACACAACTCACAAGTTATGAACCCACTTCTGAGTTCAATAAACATTTAGTAAAGTAGGTCATCATTATGGTTTATATTCGTTTTCTTTTAGCTGTAGTGGAGAGCATAAAATGGTTAAGCATGAAAGACTGAGGAACTGAAGAAAACAGTTACTCTATTTATGTGTACATACATTTTCCTCCTTTTAAACAAATAATTTGAAGTTTGCGTGTGTGTGTGTGTGTGTGTGTGTGTGTGTGTGTGTGTGTGTGTGTGTGTGTGTGTGTGTGTGTAAAGTTTATATATCACTAAAAGAAATTTTAAGGATAGAAAAGATAGAAATATCCATCTTTTTTACCTTAGAGTGCATTCTTTTTTTCATGGGAGGTGGAAACCCATGAAAGTCTCATATTGTGAGTTACTGATGTGTTCAATACAACCTACTGCCACTGTTTGCCTCTAGATATTTTATGACTATTATTAATCAAATTAATACATTAAATTTAATAAAATAGGTCCCCACTGAGGTCAAGAATACAGTGCTTGTAATCCTTCATTATTCAAATAGCAATAATCTTAACCTTCTCCTTGAGGGTGGCAATTTCTTTCTCTAGGTAGCGCTGTTCATCTCGAGCTTGCTCCAGCTCCAGCTCCCTACCCTTCAGATCCTCCTGGAGTCTCAGCAGTTGCTGTGGAGACAAATGCAATCTACTGGTTATGAACAATATGCAGCATGCTTTAAAATTACAGGTTGTACTGACAAAACGGTCTTACAGAATGAAGAGATTACTTCACTGATCAGTCATTGATAATGAGAGTAATAATTATACTGCTTACAAATTTTTCTGATAAACTTAATTTCATTTTTCAATAAACATCCATTCCTGCCGTTCGGACCTGCAACACATTCCGAATAGAATTGAGACAAAAACAATTTAGAGCTAGTAATGATCATGAGATGTGCAGAGGATCTCCAATACATCAACAAATTTGTGAGATTCTAAAATAAAAATGAGAAATGTGTTTTAATTTAAATCTACGCTAATCAGAAGAAATCCGAAGCTACCAGTGTGTTCAAGGGCATACATGTGGAGCAGAATGAAAATGCAGGAAGAACTAACCTTGCCGAGCAATTGGCGAGATTAAAGGAACATGTGAAACTCGGATAAATGGGAAGGACACCTCACTGCAATGTAAAATACCTGCACTCCCACTACCAGAAAAGCATCAAGACTTTGCATTGAGAGGTCAACCATGTCCTGAAGTGAAAATGTGTTTGAAGCGCATTATTATGTGTTATGAAGAGTACAAAACATAACATGGGGAATCAGTGGCGTGCTCTCCATATTAGGGCTGTCAGAACTGCTTAAATTATACAAGCATAAGTCATGTGTGGGTGTGCGTTTGTGAAAGTGCTACCTGCTGCATGCTGTGCATGGTCTGTTGGAGGAAGCCGAGCTGTTGTTCATGGCCATACTCGTCCTCTGGGTGCTGTGTCTTTCCCTGCTCCTTCTTCAACAGTTCCACCTCATTTCTGTAGGCATCCAACTGCCAGCGCAGACTGTCGTTCTCCTCTCGCAAGCCATAAGAGTGTGCAGCAAGAGCTGCAGATATACAACAAATGGGAACCCGAGCAGTCAGATGTATTTATATAAGATGTGCCAAGAACATTGCTGTCACTTACATGCATCCACTGAATTTAAGGTAGGGGTGTGCAATGTGTTAGAAATGTTATATTACAATCATTAAAGACATTTTTGCCAGAGAAGAGACAAGTGTTAAGGGACTTGTAAGCCCTTAATAAAGCACAAATGGATAGAACTACACCTAAGCCTTTAGGCATCAATGGTGAGCTTTTTACCAAGGAGCACTGGAGATGGATAATGTCATGTTACTGTCGTTATGCTGTTAGTTTGGCAGAGGCAGGTTTAAGTTTACAATGTTCCAGGTAGTAGTGCAGAGTATCTACTAAAAAAACAAATAAATTCTAAAAATGAAAAACTGGGAAGCTGGTCTATCCAAAATAAAAATGTCCTATATTTCTGTCCTTTTGGGGACACAACATGGATTAAGTGTGTATGAAAATGAATGAAAAAATGAAAGAATTATTAAAACTTGGTATCACTGTCATTCACTTATTGTTTAGAAACTGAGGAACACAGTTCATACCAGCATTATCCAGTCGAACCCTCTTACAGGAGTTTTCCTCTAAGTCTTCATCTGACATCTCCATTTCTTCTTCTCTTCGTATTCCCATGATCTCATCACTATGGGCGTTTCTCAGTTCCTGAAGACCATAATTACAAATACACCCAATCATCCACACACACAAAACGAAAAAGAATCCAGCAGAGGAAGATGAACAGACGAACACGATTAGTGTGTTCAACAGCAAGAATGCTATTATATAATATTTCATACATTTCTTAATAGCCAGTCTTCCAAAGACGTGTTGTCTTCAGTAAATACTGTTGTAGTGTCTTTAAGGTATGCTGGAAGTTTAGTCTCTTATCTGTGAACTGTGAATAATTCTATATGCAGACAAATTTTCTGATAAAGGAAATGGTTTCCCTCTGATTCAATCCAACACTGCGAGTCTGCTGCGACAGCACAGGCTCTACCATAAGTGATAACAAAAGTTTGCATGCACCATTTATCTGTCACTGAAAAGAGTGGTAAAATCATACAAATTAGTGTGCTTAGTGATTCTCTGTTGTGTAGGAAGCAGAGCTGTGTTAGTTTAATGCCTATATTGAGAAATCTTGCAGCTCAGACTCAATAATTAAGAAAGCATTACAAATAGGCACCGGTGTATTTTTCATCTGGAGACATGAAATCTGGACAGGGGCATCACTGGACTCATTGTCCTTGGGCACTACATTTTCCATAATGCCCCAGTATCTTTTCAAACCGCTGAGTGGCTAACATTTTAGGCAAACCCACTTTCCTTCAATTTGTTTCATGGTGTAATGGACATCCACAAATATTTAAAAGTTAGCCACGCTACAGACAATGTGATGATATAGCTATATGTTTAGTTAAATTGCAATTAATACAAACTATTTAGGGTTAATTTGTTCTTCATTTCTCATCCATGACAGAGAAACACCCATTTTAACATTAAATCACCGAATATATTTAATGCTAAATAGGCTTAATCACTATGCCTGATTAGCAAACATCTCAGTGTGTGTGCCCATACGTAGTCCAGAAATGCCCCTGATTTGACCTGTGCTTTCTATATCTCTAAAATATTGACTGTAAAGAAACTTCTATGCAATATGATTCATCTGGAAAATGCCCTGACAACACTGCCTTAAAGATATTGATATCAGAATTGATGACTGAATTTCGATCTGTCATTGAAGCATTTATAAAATCAGCTCTTACCTCTGTTTGTTCTGTGAACTTAAATGTGAAGTGTCCTTTTAAAGACTGAACTTACAGGAGTGCATGAATACATACTTCTTTGAAAACAAGGGGTCACAACAATGGTCCTCAGAAAACACATAACTCATGGGTCACAAAGAAACCACTTCTGCCAACATTCATTAAAAATATAGGTAAAGTAACATTGTTCAAGTGGTGGGTGCAGCAGCTTAATAAGCTAGCCCACAACCACGGACCAGGGTTGGAATCCTGGAGGTGCCTTCCAGTCAGGTTGGCCTTCACGAAAACACGTTTGCCTGTCTCTACAGCAAGGCAGGTTAGTTGGTACTTGGCACTGTAACAGTGACTCCTTGCCAGCTTTGAGGTGCACTCACGTCCCATCCAGGGTACGCTTACATCAGTGCCCTCTGAAAGCCCGTGCCACCCTGGCCAGGAAAAAGTAGGGATATAATTTGGAAAAAAGCTAAGACTTAAGAGACTTGCAAAGACTCTGAACATGGCCTTGTTATAATGAAGCTTTTTCAGCCTTTGTTCAAAACCTTAAAATAAACTAGAATTGATGAGTAATAAATAATTAATCCAAGCATCCTATTCATTACTATCATTTTAACCCTAAAAGCATTTGTTACCATGGTAACTGGAGGTACTTGACTTTGTAGAAAACTGTTCTTCAGATTGGGAGATCTAGTTTATTGTGAGACCACAAAGACCCACAAGTCACATTAGCAGGTGAAGTGGTAAAATCTGCATGAAAGGAATATTGAAAACATACCAACCTCGCACTGCTTTCGCCAAATGTCTATGTTCTTGCGCTGTGCTTTTGAGAAATGGTCCCATGCCTTTTGCCGGGTGGCAGCCGTGAATACGCCCATAATCTGCTCAACTTTGGTGGATAGGGAAGTCAAACAAGACAAGCCAATTATGTATAACCACTCCAGCTAGAGCCACTTATCAGGAACCCCCGATTACCCTTCCTAGTGAGGTTCCTGATAGTGTCTTCTCTATTGTACTTACATCTTATGACCTGCTGAATCAAATCCTTTAGGACTGAGTAAGGCAACAGTATACAAATTGGTGAAATAGCCAATACTGTTTTTTCATGTTATTACTGGAAAGTTTACTCTTCAAATCACCAGTGAGCTAGTTTCAAGTTACAACCCGAAATCAGGACAGAATGGAAAATACATTTAAAAACACACAGTGTTTCTTACATGTATCTTGACTTTTATTTCATTGCAGACAGTATGAAACTGAGATGTTTCCTCCATTTAATTTGTTAATAAACATTCATTCCTGCATTTTAGGCCTGCAACACACATTTTTGCACAGAGGCATTTTAGTGTAAAAATTCTCTAAACATGCTCTACTGGGGACTTTAGTCTTTGGCCCAGTGCACACGTTGTCTTTCTTTTCAAAAAAGACCTCAATGTCAACTGACCACTGTGCTGTCTAGTGGATCAAAATCACATTGTTCAGCTTAAGTTTGCGCCCTTGGTCTTTACTCAATGAAATAGCTCCAGATTCCTTGAATCGTGTAATGCTATTATTAATTAACAAGATATAAAATATGTGTAAGTATAAGTGAATGTAAGAAACACTGTGTGTTTTTATATGCATTCTTCATAATGTCGCACCTTTTTCTAATTTGGGTTTGTAGTTATTGTTTGGCAAATGATGAACACATTTCTATTTCTATTTGTAAGCTGTTGCCTTTTGAGCTGCCTATAAATGACCATACATGATACTCTATGATGGTCACCGAACAATGAGTTTTAAAACTGTAATATTTATATATAAGTATTGCACATCATTACTGGTCCGTACACAAACACACAATGGATGTGGTGCCACTGAAACAAAATTCCATAAGCAACTAAACAACCTAGATAAATACTACTAAGGAAATGTGCATACATGCTTTAGGTAGCACTATATTTCTAAGTTGCCACATGTCATATGCCATATAACATTGTTAATTAGTCTATTGTTAATAGTTAGCCAAGACAGCTTGACACATTTGTAGCCAACTGATCACAAATATTCTTGACCTTCAGCAATTGTACTTGAAGGCAATTAAACTTTGTAAAATGAGTCAGCTGTATCTGCAGCAAAGGGCAACAAGGATACTAAACATAATGGTTACGGTCCTCTGCTTGACCCAGTTCTGCCTCGCAAAGTGAATTTTGGACAAAGGCTCAGTCTGGGGCTCTCAATTGAACTGAAGTCTTGCTCTACACCACCAAATTACACAAGAATCGGAGGACAATTTTGCACATACACACCAAGAGTGCTCTTGTACATGGCAGAGAAACTGCACATATCTGAAATATTATATTTTTCAATGCATCTTCTGCTAAATCAAGTAGTGATGTACTTCTCTAATGGCCAGGATCCCCACAAATCAGATACTATTTGGGTGGTGGATCATTCTCAGCATTGTAATCCTACTGATATGGTGGTGGTGTGTGTTGAGCTGTTGTGGTTAGTTTAGACATGGCAGTGCTGCTGGAGTTTTTTAAACACTGCACTCACTGTCCACTTTTTTTGAGATGTTCACCTTATTATAGATGTAAAATCAGAGACAGCAGCGCATCTGCTGAGATAGTTTAAAAACTCCAGCACCATTATGTTGTCTGATCCACTCATAACAGAGAACAGATTTACTACAGTCTGTAATTATAGAACTACAAAGTGCAGTGACCACTAAAACTTAAATAATGAATAAGCACAAGATAAACTGAAACATATAAAATGCCTAAGACTTTTGCACAATACTGTAGCTACAACACCTATTCAGCACCATATCTATTCAAAGTATCCGTACAGTCAATAAAATTGTCTGCACTCGCTTAGTAAGGGAACCTGGATTTGGCCTACCTGTAAATGAGCAGCTCCATCCCAGTTATGAAGACAGGCTCCTTTCACTGAGACTGTACTTACCCTCGACCATTCTGTGGACTAAGGCTACATTAAGGCTATAGGGTGCATGTCTGATCTTTTTTTAAATTTACTTACTTTCACTGTTTTTTTTTTTCTAATCTGACATAAAAAGCAGATGGAAAATGCTGCCTCCCATGTACACTTATATAGCTTGTACATAGTAGAGTTTGGCCTGCGCACCTCCTTACACTGATTCATCTTGACAACATAAAAGGTCCGCCAATCAAATGAGAGAATGAGCATGCTTATGAATCCTACATAATCGTGGACTGAACAAAAAAAGCACCGTTGACATGGCAACACCTCTTGATGAGCAGTGTGTAAAAAATGTCTGTGTGTCTTACATTGGGTGAGGATGGCGACTAATGAGTTCTTGAAGTGTTCTTTGGCCTGTTCCATCTCCTCCTCATGCTGGGCCTTCTCATTCATCAGACGTCGCACATGGCTGTTGGCTGACTGGATCATGGAATAGAAGTGATTGGCTGTCCGCCGGTTCACCTCACCCCTTTCGATCCATGTGAATAGCACCGCTATGGTCTCACTGAACTTGTTGTCATCTGCAGAAAAAGGGATTTCATGTGAATTACAAAACTCCAGTACAACACAAAACAGACAAAAATTCCACACGTTGATGGGTATTTCATGAATACACCCAAGTTTATAACACAATCTTTAGTTACAGCATCTGCAGTATAAAGCAACTGATATTGACAGAACAGAAAGTGTTCTGACATAAGTATTTTATTATCCCACAAGGGAATTTTAAAAATGGTTATTATAAAACATATATGATCTATAGAATATTCACAATATACATGTTATGATAGGGTGTCCTGAGGATCTCGCAAGACCATTCCTGGTCTCGCACAATTCTCGAAAACTAAGGGAGCGGGGAAAAATAATAAACGGCGGCAAAGAACGAAAACAGGCTGCAAGCCCTAATAATACAAATGTATAGTAATTGTTATTGCACATAACATAATGCACAGTGGATGGCTGATGTCTGTAATACAGTATGCATTGCTGTGGTAGGTAAGGTAACTGCTAGATAAGATGTTGATTGTACATCCTGACTGCAGAATGAAGGAAGGAGCTGTCGTATCTCTCCTTTGAACACCGCAGGTGAAGGAGTTTGTCATTGAAGGTGCTGCTTAGTGCTGTGATCGTCTCCTGCAGTGAGTGGCAGGGGTTCTCCATAATGCATGACAGCTTGGCAATCATCTTTCTCTCCCCAATCACCTCCACTGAATCAAGTGCAAAGGACAAGACAAAGCCTGATCAGATTATTCCTCGTCTTCCCATCTGCGGACGATATACTGCTTTCTCAGCAGAATGCTCTATAAAAGAGGCTGATGCCACCGCAGTATCAAAGAATGTTTTTAGGTGTGTTCCCTGTATTCCAAAAGACCGGCGCCTTCTCAGCAGATGGAGTCCGCTCTGACCGTTCTTGTATAGTGTATAGTTTGTTGTTCACGTAAACACCCAAGTACTTATGATTGTTGACAATCTCAATGTTCATTTCCTGGATGTTCACTGGTTTGGGTGGAGTAGTCTTGGTCCTACGAAAGTTCACCACCAGCTCTTTGGTTTTACCCATATTAATCTGCAGGCATCGAAGCAGTCCATGAAGTTTTTAGTGAGTTCCCTGTACTCGCTATCATTATCATACTAATTGGAACCAACAATAACGGAAGCATGTACCTTAATGAATCCTAATAGCATTTGTGTGAATTATATTATATATCCACAAATAACAATTTGACTATAAAGTTCACTCTTCTAATAAAAATACATACATTTTAGAATTGATAAGTGTTTGGTGTGTCCCTCTTTTGCTGTAATCACATCCATCTATGGAGTCACAATCTTGTGACTCGGTCTTCAAGTAGTTGTTGAAAGCCTTTGAGATCTGGTTAATTATCCTGTTGTAGTTTTAATCCTCTACAAAGATCGAAACAAGCATTTTCACTATTGCTCTCAAATCTGGGCCTCCACTGTACATATAGTCAAACACCCTTTTTTGAGCCTTTTCAGCCCCTGGTACTGGTCCGCTACTTCACTGTAAAAGTCAACGAATGCTTTGAAAAACATTACTGAACGTCTTGTGTAGCACAACAGAAATGTCAATAATACAAAGTTCCTACCCATATTGCAAAACGTGTTTAGGACAAGCCAATCAAGCTCATGTTTTGACATGCTGAGAGTCCAGATTTAAACAATATAGAGAATATTCGGTATTATATGCATACTACCAGTATTTTTCAACTACTCAGTAACTGTTTGAAGACATAAGTGTTAAGTGGAGCAATATTTAGTCTTTGTTTGGCAAAAACCTATGTTCAAGTTTAATAACACAATATCAACATTTAAAGAAGTAAATACGGCAAATCTATTTCATACTAAGCTTTTAGGTAATTATTTATTTTTGAGAAAATTACAAGATAAACGATTGATTTTTACCCAGGAGTGTGTCCACTACACTGTGATGAAACACATTCACTCTGCATTAAATTTTCATTATTCATTTATTCACTTTCTTATCCACTTAATAATAGATAGGGATGTGGGAGAGCTGCTGCCTAGCTAGTGGCACAGGGTGCAAAGCAGAAGCTTTACAAACACTCACAGTCTCATACATACTCACACCGCTAAAGGCCACTTCAGCATAGTCAATTAGCCTAACATTCATGTCCATGGACTGTGGGGGGAAACCAGAGTACCTGGAGTAAACCCATATGGACATTTATAGGACATGCAGACTTCACACAAAAAGGATCCAGGCCGCTTCACCTAGGACCAGATTCAGGACATTCTCACTGTGAAGTGACGGTGTTACCCAGCTTTTTGAACTTTGTCATAGATTTCATTTTGAGTGAAATTACAGAATTATTAAAATACTATATGAATCATAGTAGCTATAAAATAATACATGTTAGAGAACACCCTAAATATAAATAAACAATGTCATTAATTAAATGATAAACAAATGATGCAATTACACATTCCCATCTGCATACTTCACAATACATGTAATATAAATGTAAACATAAATGTAACCATCTCAGTATGTTTTGAAAAAATGCCATTAAATCCTTTTCCAAGCTTTGAGATGTGATCTATGCTCAGTGATAAGCTCATTAGATTATAAAGCTTCTGACACAGCTGCTTAAGTGAGAGCACATATGCCATTTAGATTGCCCTCTGCCCTCACATGTAATTAAAGCAAACATAATTTTCCTGCTCTTAAAGCAAAGACAGACAGAATTTGTCCAGTGAGTAATAATGATTAGTTTTTTCAAATAAGACCACACTGTCAGCCCCAAGTTTTGTATTGTCTGTGACAGGTCAGGATCATGATGTAAACCTACTCACTGTGCCATCAAAAACTGAATGTTGCAAAGCTGTTCATGTTAACAGTACAATGCAAACACAATTATTATAGGCTTTATTGTTACAAATCAAATTAAAACAATGCATATTTTTCATAATTAAGTTCTATATTTCTATACATCAGAAATAAACATTAAGCAGGTGCTTGATAAATAATACTTAAAAATGGTTCTGTAAAGTCTCATCTGAGATTCAAACCTAAATCATCGGTACCGGCCAATTTCTACAGCTTGCTCTTACTTCTAAGACTGCAGCGCTGCTAAGAATATACAGGTTCTGAATAACCTGACAGATGTTATTCACCTGAGTGATAACATCTGCTTATCATCACCACCTTGGTGCTTACGAGGAGTGCAGCAGTTGCTCAGAATTCATGCTCACACTGACTGAAACGTTGTCTTTTATACAACTTTGTGTTATATTACTGATTGTAAAACATCAGCTAATGTGTCTGGCAAGGTAAGATAGGTGTTAAGTAGATTAATTACCTTAATCATAACAAAAATAACCGTACTACGAAAGTATATGCAAATGGTCGCTGCATTTCGGACTTCATTTGTGATCACTTAAATAATCTGGAATAGTGGACGTAACAGTCATTTCACTACTAAATAATAGCAGCTGCTGTAGAACAATACCACCGAATACACAAGAAATAGAATTGTGTAGGAAGATGAACAGACTTAAAGATATTTCAAACAACACAGTGTTATTAAAATGAAAATGTTTGGGTGGAAAGCCACCAGCTCTTTGACAGAAATTGTTTATGCTGCATTCTTAATAGGCAGCAAGTGTACTGTGAATGAAAGAGGGATACATACATTAGTACATGATTTCCGGTATTCAACATCCTGATTTTTTTATGCATAAAACAAAATGCGGACATCATGCGGACTCCAGTTTGCACACTGTAATTATACTGTACACTGTATATGTATATGCACTGTATATACTGATTTATATATAAGATATCCAAAAACCTGCTGTTTAGCTACACACAATCAAATCCCACTATTCCAGGGTACTCCATAATGGAAGTCAATTTTTGGATAGCAGGCATCTGATTACAGGGAATTCCCTACCAATAACATTATTGTATTTTAGCAGTACAGTTTACTGGCTAACAAACTTTGACTTTCTCTTTGGATGGTGGGGTTAACCTGTATACGATAAATTATTCTATATTTATTTGAACTCTTTACACTGGAAGATATTCAGTAACTAAAGTTAACTAAGCCCATCTTTGACTGATGACAGTACATGTATATACCGATTTCTGAAAAATCCTCATCGCTCTTATTTAGACCTCTCCTAGTGCAGATACACCATCTAGGACCACCAGTGATGCTAGATGAACACACAGGCACACCAGCTTTGTGCACAGCTAGAACTTGTCTGAGCTCGGGAGCACTGTCTTACAGTTAGGCTTCATTACACTAAGGCCATTAAAATCAAACGGTTTCAATGACAAAACTGTTGGAACTCAGCCATGGTGAACACGCAGTTTTAGATTAAATACATACCTTTCAGTTTTTCACCCAGTTGTCCTGCTTCATGTTCCGAGTAATGCATGATGGGAGGGGGCGAGGGAGGCCTCAAACGGTTCTCCTGTATTTTGCGACGATGCCGTTCTTCTCGTGCCAGTAGCCTCTGTTTGCATTCCCACTCATACAAGTCGTCTCTCGCCTGAGCAAAGTCCACATGAATGCGTCCAGAATCCTTCTTATCAGTGCTCGAACCGATGCGCATCCGGTATCCTAAGAAATCGCAAATCAAAGCCACATCCAACAATAGTTATTTGTGGTGCACTGAAATTAAAGACATTTAAAGGAGATACATCATGAGCTATCTGAAATTCTAACCCTAATCTAAAAATACATCTGGAAAAGTGTAAATCAAACTATTTGTCAGGTTTTGAAATGAATCTTATAGAAATAAAACACAAGGGTGTACCTGAAAGATAAATTGCTTTGTCCACCATGAACTCTTCACTAAAGCGGATGTGGCAGAAGTTCTTTTTGCTTTTGCGAATGGCTACGATTTCACCACACTGGTCAAACACCTCTTGGATAATCTCCTCGCTTGCATTTTCAGGAAGCCCACCGACAAATACTGTTTTACACCCTGGAGGCCTCTCTCTTGTAGATGGAGGAGGCAGATCTTCAGGAAACAGGACATACATCAATACAGGAAAATTAATTTATTAAAAAATAAATAAATGTCAGAAACCTGAAGCACAGAGCAGCAAGAACTCTTACTGGGGTTTTGGGGGAATAAGGTACAGCTTTTGCAGTGGATGATCTCTTTGATAACAGGAAGCTCAGGCTGCACAGGTGGTGGTGGCACAAGGCTGATTCCTGCCATCATTGGGTTAATGGGTGCTATAATCCCTAGGCTGGGGTCAAAACCTTGAATGCAGATTGATTCTAAGCAGTAAACAAAAATAGATAAAAAATATAAAGGCAAGCAGTGATTAGTAGCAGAATTTAATAAATTGTATATAAATACTATAAATATGGAGCATTATCCTTAATGATAAAAAACAGGGTTAGTACTAGGGTTAGTAATTTTTTACCACATTAAGTCATGTACATGAAGCAAGAAATAGAATATAAATACTATGCAGAAGGTTTTATACTTTCAAACTAGCCGTCCCGACACCACTGTAAATGTCACTGTCTTGCTAATATGCTACCCTAAAGTTCCCTCCACATCTTTGATATCTTATTGTGAATAACAGTAGCTTCATAATAAAAATGTTTAGTCTATATTTAAATGTCTTTTGATTTGTCTGCCACCTAATAACTTTATTCACAATGACCTACAGCTGTAGGTCTTGCTCAAACGACAGCTTGGAAGTGCAAAGATTTGAGCCCTCAACCTTTGGATCAATAGTAGAGTACATTCAATGCTGTGCTATCACTGTCTGTAATATAATAAATTAATAAATCTCTGAGGGTATTACTATGCAAAGCAAGTCTCCAATGCAGAGATCTCATTTGTGCACTCTTGTGATTAGTTCAAACAAGCCAGTATGCTATTGTAGGATGATAGGAGGACACATTGTCTAATATATAGAAATTACATTAACTATTAATTTTAAATGAATTAATATTAATAATTCATACTGGCATTGAGGGTAAATCTGTAGCTATTTTGCAAGTCCATTTGAGTACCTCATAAAGCATAAACAAATACATTTACATATACATACACATAATAATCATCTGTTCATTCAGTGATTCAAGGACTAAATTCCTTTCACTCAAGTGTTTCAATATTGCTAGAGACTGAAGAAACTGATTTATTTTTTATCTGTCTACATATTTTAGTTCCTTAGAGTTAGAGTTAGAGTTTGCCCACTGGAAACAATTTACTGTGTTTATCTTAAAGGTGGGATGACATCCAACAGATGACTTAACAATACAATTAACTGCCAACAGTGAATTACATAAAGTATTTTTTAATCTGCATCTGTGATCTTGGAGACTTCCATCCATCCCTCATCAAATTACATCCCTGAAAAAACATAAATCTCAAGAGCAGTCACAATCACACGAGTAATTGCTACAACCCTATTAGGGAACAGTCGTGTGCAACAGACTTTATTTATATCCAGACAAAAGTGGCTCCTGTGAGGCTTAGTGTGTCAAAAGAGCTTCTATGATATTTAAATCTTCATAAGAAAATAAGTAAAAGGAGACTATCATGAAAAATCTGCAGACATTACAAATAAATGTTGAAACTGGATAGAAACCAGATGTAGAAACTTTTTCCAGGCTTTCTTATAAAACTGGCTACTGTCAGAGCAGGCCTGCTAGATCCACAAACTAACCTGATTATTTATTTGCCACAAATAGGTCTGGGGTGTATTTCCACATAGCGATTAATCTTCGCAATTTATAAACAATTTTATGAACGATGCATCTTTTACAACGAGAGTTTGTTTCCCTAAAGCCATCTACAAAACTACAAACACGTTTTTTCTTTGTTGACTCTGCAATCTGCACTGAAAACCGATCACCTATTACCAAACATTTTCTCATTACTATACCACAAAAATATCATTGGGAAATTAATTGCTATAAATAACGAATATATACAGTGGGGACAAAAAGTATTTAGCCAGCCACTGATTGTGCAAGTTCTCCTACTTAGACCATTTAGAGGGGTCTGTCATTTTTATCATAGGTACACTTCAACTTCAACTATGAGAGAAATAAATCAAGGAAATCTCATTGTAGGATTTTAAAAGAACTTATTTGTAAAGTATGGTGGAAAATAAGTATTTGATCACCCACAAACAAGCAAGAGTTCTGTCTCTCACAGACCTGTAACTTCTTCTTTAAGAAGCTCTTCTGTCCTCCACTCGTTAGTTGAATATGTATTTAAATTATAACAAATGATATAACAAAATAGATTATTTTATGTGAATGAAATGATATAAACCCTGGAATAAAATTATAGGCCTATGCATTTATGCTCAGAACCTTACAAGTAGCTGAGACGCTACATCCAACACCATGATGTATTACTGAAATCATGGCGATAGAAAGTAAATTTTATCCTGAATTGCTGAGCAGAAGACAGAATATGGCACATACATTATCTATAAGAACTGCATTTTCCATATTGTCCCAGCATCATTCCAAAAGCTTGAGAGGGTAATGCTTTCACTCTGATCCAGTTTCTTTTTTTTTAGCATGGAGTAAAGGATGTTCACAAATGTTTAAATGAAAGTCAGCCTTGCTACAGGCAAGGTAATGATAGCTCATAGCTAAATGTTTTCCTGCATTACCTACTGAAAGTACATATTACACCACCAAAGCAAAGGCATTCATTAAATTAGCAAAAGCATCGGTTTATTTTGCAGAAACAAAATTAATACATTTAATTTAAAGAATGTTTAGTGTTTCTATTTTTTAGCGTTTAACAGGCTTATTTTTATGCCCAGCAGTGCCTGTAAGATAGATTTGGAAGCAGCTATGCCCCTCTGAATTTAGTTAATTTACCTACTAATCTAGTAGATTTGATTTATGATGCAGTGTATACCTTGCAATAACGTTTTCAAAATTAAATGTAATATTTTAATAAATTAGCTTTTTATATAGTTAAATGTGATGTTGCCATGTATTGAACTAGTGCGTTAGTAATGTAATGTTTTTTTTTTTTATATACTTAGCGTTAGGAACATTTTGGAAGTTTAGGTAAGCACTCATATATGTTCATTTGGCATGTGTGTTTACGTAAACAGAAATGAAACCAGGCTTTGCAAATCTTGCTTGGAAAATTGTAGAATGATTTTCCTACTTTATTGTATTGACTGGTCATGTTATGCCAGTAGCAAGAAGTCACAGTCATTTTAATATTCAGCCTTAAATGATTAATCAAAGCCCCCAGTAACAAAACCCTCAAATATAATTCAAATGTGAGTCATTCCAAATGATCCCCTTCCCATAAATATGCATGATCTTTAGTATACTGCTCATGCATTTTAATCTCAGCTTAATTTGACTCAATCCACCATGGCTCCTTGGCATAATAGAAATTTCGACATGCTGCAAACTCAGCACAGGCTCTGAGATATCATTGTAAAGGCAGTCACAGCACTACACATGGACTGCGAGGAATTGCGGAGCACTAGCATCACTCCTGATGTCCAATTCAAAGGCAGTTTCATGCAACCTCATGGGCCTGGTGGATTCTATATTTTAAAATACCAATTGGTTTATAGTGATTGCTTAAACAGTTTATTCGTCAGATCCTGAGTATGCACTTTCCACAGCAGCTGTGTTCTAGAGACCAACAATTTTCCACATTTTAAAGTATAAGTTGGAACCAGGTTAGAGCTTTAGCAGGCCTCAGACAAAGAGGCAGTGTGTGCCTCCAGAACACTCCAGGGCACCAACTCTTTCTCAGCTAAAACAACCAGTTCTCCATTGAAAAAATAAAGCTCAACAGACTGGAACACAGTTTACTATAAAATCCAATGTCTAGTATTACTTCGAAAGGTCACATATTTGGCTTGAGCGGCTGGTGCTTGCCGAAGGGAATATCTAAAGCATGTTTTTGGCACAGCCCTCTCCTCCTGTGTAAGAAATGTGCGAGGCAGTGAAGAAAAGGCTGTTTCAGGTAAAAGATTTAGCTAGATGATAGGTCCATGATGAATTGATCTACCTGACACTAACTGCTGTCCTGTCAGGCCCATAGGTACAATGCCCAAGTTGTTCATCGCTGTAGCCCACGCACCAGGATCCCCTACAGGCACGCTGAGGTGAGTCTGTTCTGTACCTAAACTGCCAATACCGTCTGCTGCTGTGGAAAGAAAGCACAAAGTGCATGCCAAAAGTTACGCCACTAGCCTTTTTGGGTACTTAGCAGAACATCTAGCAAAATGTTTCACAAGATCACGTCAAGTCAGATTTATTTACAGCATAATTTCCAATTTAGGGCATTCATCTAGGTGCACAGTGGCAGCCAAAATTGCAAGTATCCAGGTTTGAGTTCCATAAATGCCTTTCCAATCATGATCAGATACGTCTGAGGGAGGGGAGGCCAGTCAGGGAATTAGTGCTGCAACAGAAAACCATCCAGGGCATGCTTATGCTTGTGCCTTGTGTGGATAGTCACTTTAGCGCCCAAACCCTGACTAGGAAATAAAGCAGGTTTAAAAAGTGAGCTTGTAAAGGTCAGCTTGTTCCTAGAAAATCAAACAAAAATCAAAAGGACTTCAGATCTTCCTGACTTGACTCTTGAGATCTATAGAACCACATTGTGAGTTGCACAGCCCTGATTTGGAGTCTCTCTCCTCGGTATTCTATGAAAAACTGATATATCATACATGTCCATTTTGATTTATTACTTTAGTAGGATTCACAGTTTTATACAATACTGAGGTATACATATACTGTACCCCATTATCAACCGAGGGCCTTCCTTAAGGAGGTCTGAATTCAGGAACAGCGGTGAGGCTTATAAATAATCAACAGCCTTAGTGCTGCATTAGCAATGCATAGAGTCAGCATGTTTCATTTCAAGACAATGACAGATTGAGAGGTAACTGAGAAGGTGAGAAGATTAGTTACCGCTGGCCATGACAGATGTATCTCTATTTCTGTTTGCCACTCTTTTTTGTCACCAAAGTCACTTGCTCTTTCAAGGCAGCTGCCCAGGGTGGAGAGGAGAATTTAAGGGCTCGTCATAGCACCACGGCACCTATGATAGACACAAATACAGCTATATTAGACACATCAGTTCTAAGAGAAAGGTGATCAGAAAATGCTTTAATAATTAAAGAAAGAGTTGAGTTTAAATTATTGGCACTGTTTTAGCACAAATACATACATATAAAACAGCAAGTTTGGCAAACAAAGATTCTAAAGCAATGTAGATGAAAAGAAATACCAATAGCATACCGGCATGTGCCTCATTATTTATTGCCCTTGCTATTGTTTGGTGAGCAAAATTAGACTGTACACACGCTGTTGAAATGTACAACAAATACTTCTATTTGATATTTTGCTTCCCATTATCAGTCTTTCTGTCAGTCAGCCTGTACTAAATGATCTGGACTCAGGTCATCAGTGTGACACACATCCTGTACGTCCAGTGAGGTAGTGTTTGCATGTCTGTGCCAACTGCCCTGACCCCATCCCCCAGTGCTGTCTCCTGACTAACAGATGTGGCTTGCCTTCCACTTCCTCTCTTCTCCACCTCGACTCCATCCGCATGCATTATACCATCCAGGCAATCAATGTGCCAGAGAGACAGTCATTACGCTGGTTAATATGAGTGCAAAGAATACTCTTTCTCAATAGAGCTAAGAAAACAAGGCTTTCATCAGTATGCAACACATTTTCCTTTTGAAACTCACTGCATTAATGATCATTATTTAAATCTGTCACATGAAAAATCAACGTAAGAGTGCAAAACAAAATGTTATTAATTGGGGATATGTTGATTTACACCACAAAATATCATTCTTTTGAAGAAAGAAGGAAATATCCAAACTTTTTAATTAAATCCAGAAATGTGAAGGCTGCACTGCTAAATAAACTGCTCACAAAAATTATTTAAAATATCCTAGGGCAAAACATTGTCTTATTAAAATCATTAGCAAAATGCTTGGTATGGGACACTTTTTGCCGATGACCTCTTTAATTGTTGCGGTTGTGTGTACACATGCAGCTTTTACAGATAGGAGAGTCAGTATTGTTCCACTCAGACTTTAATCAATAATGTTGAAATCACTTCCCTGTAGACTGTTTAATGGGATATGGAAAATCAAATTAATCAAATTATAGGGCTTTAAATATGCACTATGCCAGGTCAAAACATATGCCTTATAGACTTAAGGAGCATTATTTACATTTATGTCATTTAGCAGAGCGACTTACAATTAATACAGTTTTACAATCCAATCAATTGTGAGTTAAGGGTAATGCCCAGGGACCCAAGTGTGGCAGAGGTGGGATTTGAATCTTAACCACTAGGCCACCACAGTCCCACGTTATCATGTTGTGCAGCAACATCAACAGCTGGTTGTGGTTGTTTCTGTTGTGGGGAGCAAGCCTTTCTACAATCTTCTACTGTATTAAATGTGTTAATTATTTCCACAGTGAAGCAGCTCACTGGCACAGCCTTAGAGTCTCCTCACAACATGACAACTCGTTCTTCGTAATTAACAGTGGTGGAAACTTTTCGCCTTGTATCATCTGTACAGCTACTTTTAAACAAAATGATTAAAATGCTTAGCTGGAAACGAAGGGTGGAAACCCTTTGTCAATGTTTGTGAGAAATCAGCTGAAATGAAAGGTAATTAATTATAAAGAAATCCATTATAAAGAAATCCATAACACATAAGCAGAAAAAAATAATGTTGCAATGGTCGTAAAGAACAGTCATGGACTGAGGACCTGAGATTCATGGACCTGATATTCAACAATCAATCCTGAATATGCATAGAACAATGTGATGATACTAGAAAATGTTTCTGGTGCCATAATAATGAAACTGCCTCAATGAAATATGCGTTAGGAAGAATTCAAGTCTGAGATTTTTCAGGGTTTTTTTTTTTTGGTTAACGAGTCCATATTTTCAGACTTTTCCATGTGTGGAATATACATGTTCTACCCATGTCTGACTAAACTCCAGTTTCCTCCTATAGACCAAAGCTATTCTTTGGTTATTTATTGGTTATTTCCAAATCGTCATGGTATGAGTGAGTGTGTGAATGACTGTGTATCTGTATGCCAGCCATGGATGGTGCTCTGTTCTGGGTGTTATTCCCCTCCCCTTCTCTGTGCCTGAAGCAGTCCCCCAGGGGGCTGTAGTCTCGGACTGAGTGTCCGGCTGTGTGCAAATGTGGCTACTGCTTTTCACCAGTGTGTTTGGATTGGATGTACTGTAAAGCATGTCTCAATTGTGAAGCATCTTTGGACTGAAAAGTTCAGCTAATAATAATAATAATAATAATAATAATAATAATTATTATTATTATTATTATTATTATTATTGTTATTATTATTATTATTATTATATTAATATTATTATTATTAACATTAATATGATGATGATGATGATGATGATGATGGTTATTATTATTATTATTATTATTATTATTATTATTGCAGGCCCTTGTGTAAATGTGTCCTAAATGAATAAATGTAACATTTTCTCTTTTGCATTTCATGATGTTATTGTGCTTGAGCCTTGAAACTTGATACCATTATCAACCAATATAATTATCAATCAATATCATTATCATCTTTCTACTCTCTTGTCCACTCAGCAACCTATATCAATGTGTGTCATTTCAAGAGAATGGCAGTCATCCCGATCCACTGACTGATTTAACACGACTGATGTTATCATCACCATGAATTCATTCATATCTAATCTTACAGTACTCCCCCTTAAGTTTCTGAACACCATGCCCACTCCTACTACAGTGGTGATCAGATGAAACTTAAACTCACTATTTGTTTTCCTCAACTGTCCTCTGATCCTTGATATCTTCAAACTCCTGCTCGCCATCCTGCTTACAGAGGACTATCTCTGCGGAATCCTATCCACGTCTCTGAACCCCCTCTGTCCTCTCATTTTTATGTTAGCAAAAGCTGTTGTGCAGTTGTATTGTTCAGTCCTCGAGTGATTGACACACTGTGCTCTCACTGCCATAGATCAATGCTTCACAGTTCTGACAGAAAATAAAGATAAAATAACTCTCCCAAACCTGATTCACACGATCTCCAGTATCCACATGATCTCCTGACCTCACACTCTGGCCGACTGTTTATTGTTGCAGGAGATTTTAATCATAGTTATTTGAAATCTCTGCTACCAAGATTTCACCAATATGTGCACTTTGATACCCAGTGAGGCTAACGTGCTGGACTTTGTTTATACCAACATAGCCGGTGCGTACCGGGCTGAGTCCTACCGCCATTATGGCTACTCAGACCACATTTCTGTGGTGCTCAGTCCAGAATACAGACCACTCATCAGACATGCCAAATCAGAACAGAAGCAAGTGAAAGAGCTATTTCTGCACTTAAGGACTGTTTTGAGCACGAAGACTAGGACATTTTCAGGGAAGCTGCAACTACTGGTAAGTCCATCAAACAGGAGGAGTATATGGAATCAGTGACTAGCATCAGACAAGTACTGTCGCCACATCAATTACAACACATCCCAACCAGATCCCGTGGACGATTGCAGATGTATGTGTGCTGCTGAACACTCGAGACAAAGCCTTTAAGTCAGGGAACAAGGAAGGTCTCAGAACAGCTATAGCTATGCTTTCCTGTGACATCAGGGAGGCAAAGTGCCTATGCAAGGAAAATCCACAATCACGTCCAGGACACTGCTGACACCAACTACAGGATTCCTCCCTTCCACTTACACTGAACAGGATTGGTCAAAGCTCCCCCAGCACCACCATACAGGGCCGTGCACTCAGTCCAATGCTGTTCGTTTTGCTGAATCATGCCCGCATCAGTCAGCATACAGAGTGAAGGAGTGAAGGTGCAGTGGCTGACAGGCTGGTGCAGAACCAACAACCTAGTTCTAAATGTGGATAAAATCAAATGAATGGTTAGTAGACCAACAGTAGACCACCCCCTGCTCAGCATCAATGGCTCTGATGCAGAAATTGTGAAGAACATAAAGTTTCTCAGTGTTGGTCCCTCAACACCAGCTCCATAACCAAGAAAGTCCAGTAGCGCTTCTACTTCCTGCCAAGACTGAGGAAAGCACATCTACCTCCACACCTCTTTACCATGTTCTACTGTAGAAAAAGCATCTTGAGCACCTGCATTACCGCCTGGTTTGGGAACTACAACATCTCAGGTAGCAAGACCCTACAGCGGATAGTGAGGACAGCGGAAAAATCATCAGGGCTCCCCTTCCCTCCATCACACACTGCATCCACAAAGGCACGCACACACACACACACACACACACACACACACACACACACACACACACACACACACACACACACACA
>JAUZST010052155.1:0-24617 GCA_034779995.1 Parotocinclus haroldoi | reverse complement strand
CATGCACACGCACGCACGCACACCCACGCACACACACGCACACACACGCACACACACGCACACACACGCACACACACGCACACACACGCACGCATTTCACATAAACGTTACCATATGAGGAAGATGCAAGTATTGTACTGGACACTTTGCTATGGCTCAGCATGTAATGAGTTTCATTTCATTAGCCTGTGCTTTTAATTAGTTCAATAGGTATTTCAGAGGTTTCTGGTAGAAATATTTTTATTGCCATTTAAGCACGTTATTTGCTATATACACTGCACTCTTATACTTGCCACAACACACTCCTATTTAAGCAAATTTATTAGACCAAGTGTTTTACATTTATCCAGGATAAAAAGTTGAGAATTAGCTCTGGTGGGATTTTATTGAATGCGTCAGAGGTCAAAGGGTCACCTCTGTGAAAATGTAGTTTGCATTCACAGTATAGTTGCATATTCTCATACTAGGCAGTAGCAGTACGAGATGCCATGAAATTAATGGAAAAGGAACCAAATTGCAGAGATGCCACTATTAAACAACGCGGCATAAAATTTTGAAAGCTGACAGGTTCAACAAATACTACAAACATTAAATGAAGGCAGAGTTAGAATCCAACATTTAGATCTATATTTGCACAATTTATATAGAAATACACTGCTCACAAAAAATGTGGAGATATTTAATTCCATAAGTATAATCTAATGTTTCTGAGCACTTTATATAAATAAATCTCTAAGATGTATCAATAAACCCCTCCTTCTGTGTAAAGATATTCAAATACTTCAAAGTATAAACCATTTTTCCTCCAGAAAAAAAAAAAAAAAATTATTCACATCCGGCAACATGCATCATAATCACTTCTAGTCCTTTATATGTCTAACACCTTTCAGTTTATTGGAAATTTCTTTTTTTTTTTTTTTTTTAATTATCGACCTTATTAAACCAGATAGACGTTTTATTCAGATAGGCCTCAGATTATTCTGTGGTGTAAATATAGATGCATTACTTTTTGATTAAGATATGCATATAGTCAATAGGCTGCATGTAAAACATATCCAGGGAGGATACAACACAAACAAAAAAAAAAAGACATTGGGAAGGACTTGCAAAAGTCAAAACCTCCATCTGTCGTATAAGCACCTGTTCTGCCTCTTTCAGATGGTCAAATGAATGGCACAAGAGTGTTTAACTGCACTCAGCAAATATAAAGAAAAGGTAAACAGCAGGATGAGATGTTACCTTTTGTTAAGCACCATGTTTCCGAGCTTCAAGTCTCGGTGGACAATGTTCTTCTGCAGAGAGATAATGTGCACCTTTTAAGAGCATGCCCACTGAATGCATGTAAATGGTAACAATTGTCCAGCAACGCTTGGTAAAGCAATATGCACAGACAAATTGTGCAACCACTCACCTTATGCAGAGCCTCCACCACACGCACTACGTCATAGAATATGACAATAGCCTCACGCTCGCTCAGCCGCTTCTCCCTGATGACGTAGTGTTGCAGGTTGATAAGGTCCACCGTTTTGACGCTGAAGTCATGTGCACACAGACAGTCCAGCACTAGGCAAATTCGCTTTTTCCTGCGCACTTTACTGGCCTCCGGGTCTTCCACAATCTCATCCTGCGAACCAGAAGTGATATTAGACACGTCTATGCTGGCATAACGTGTACAGTGGAACACAAAATGCTTTCTTTGTCGAAAGGTCCAGAGTGTTTCACAAAACAGTTCACCAAATTCATTCAAACATCAAACAAGCAATAGACAGGTGCAGGCAACGTAATAACTCATGACGTGGTGCAACAGTGTCTCCATTGTCAATGTTTTTCACAATTTCGCCTTGTTTAATTCCATGTGCGGTTTTATTCTGGGGTTGCCAGATCCAGCGAGAAACAAAACATTTCTATAGACTTTCTGTTAATTTGGATTTATTTAACTTCGCCATCAGCATCAATGATTATTTTAGAGGCAGACACAAAAGGTGACATCGATACACAGTTACACTGAGACTGTAGCCTATATATTACACACAGAGACACACACTCAGAACAGGCCAATTTACAATCACCAATGAACCTACTGCATCTTTCAACAGTGGAAGCCAGGTCCATGGAAACAAGCCCAGAGCCAAGACTGACCTTGCAACTGTGTCAGGTTATGCTTGCTTGTATGCGCAGACTGAGGAAACTGGACTCGTGACCAGATGTTAGTCAGTAAGTCATTTCAAAGATTTTATTAATTTGAAGTCATTCTGGTTATGCATGTCTGTTAAACGCTGTAAATGAATGAGGCTCACTCTAAAGAGTTCAAATTTGAATTGGTACTGTGTGGGTAGGTTGAGAGATGACTGTGCAACTGCAGCCTTTGAGGTCAGCTACACTCCCACTGGACAAGAGCTACAATCAATTATGCACACAAATTTATGTTAGCTATAACAGAGCAGCACAACTGAAGCTCTGCTCCGCTGGATTATGTGTAGGAGGGGTAACAGCAAGGTAGCTAAGAGGGTGGGAATAAAAATGCACAATGCAAACACACTAAACTAATTGATGACTCAGTAAGCTGTGGGGCAAAATGCTCTTGTAAAAACAACATTTCCATATAATTTACACAGGACAAGCTGATGACTCTGTAAAGCTAATGTAGGCATAATTTCACAAAAACAGATTAAAGTACATTTTCAATTAATCAGACTGATTAATTCAATGAATACCCAGCACAAAGCCAATTCTACTTTGTTTCTTAAAAAGAAAAAAAAAACAGAAATTGTAATTTCTCTTGCTCGTACCTGAAAAAGGCCGTGGTGGTGCACCACTCCATCCTGATTATGAAGCAGAGACAGCAGCGAGTACTCCGTATGTAGAAGCATCTTGCCTTGTCTCTCTTCCTGTGTCTCCCCAGCTGTGTCTGCACGATCCTCCAGGGTCAGGATCTTAAGACAGACCAAAGCGTAGAGGTCATGATCCTAACTGATGTTGTTTTCAACAGTATTTTCTTCACAACAGTAACTATGGCTGGGTATGGAAAAAAATATTGACTGTGTCTTGCCATTAGAGAAATCAAAAACTTCAGTGTTTATATTGGGTACCTTAAAGAAAAAAAAAAAAACATAAGTAATTGACAATGAAAAAGAAAATAGTAAAATTAGGACGTTTAAAAAGGAAACGTGGGGAACAAATAAGAAAAGTTCTACATCTTAACACCACCTTGCATGCAGAGTATAAACATGTGACAGAGTGCTAAACTAAGGTTTAACTTCACTACAGTAAACAACAGTGCTCTGGTGCAATGTGGTAAAGTAGTAACTGCCAAAATTGTCATGTATCTAAAGAAAGAGGCAGACTTTTTAAGCACTTGAAGAACGGCTCTGCACTGTCACCACTTAAAATGACTAAACACAGACACAAATATTGTTACAGACAACATGTGACGTCAGCAGCAGACAAGCTCACAGTTTATCAAACAGTTTTCTTAAACTTGCAAGAAAAGTTAACCACGATGCCTCAGTGTGGTGAGCACATTTGAATTCAGCTAGCATTCAAAATAATATGCAACATGTATGGAGAAGGCAGCTGTCGCATGGAACCATAATCATACATTAGCTCTCTGCATATTTCATAAGTTAACGCTGTTAAATCCATGCTCAATTTCCTAAGCACTCCTAAACTAAACTCAAACGTAACAGTCACATGTAACATGGTCACATTCTGACATGTTGTTGGTGAAACCCATTGTTTGTTTGCAACAGTGACATCCAACTAACTTGGTATGGTTTTGTGGTAGCAACACAGACTCAAATTTGCACATTATGTTGTCAAAATAAGAATGCATAAAAGTTGCATCTTTATATGATACACCATGTTATATTGGTACCCATATCAAAGGCAGCATTGAAATAAGCACAAAGATTTAGGAGGGCCTAACAGCCAAGAGACATTCGGGTAGAATTTCTCCAGGGTTCAATTACTCATCTAACAGCACCCCTTAAAGTGAATGACCTACAACCTTCAAATCTCAGCTGTAGACAAGGAAATCTCTTACTGAAGGTCATAAATAAACAATATAGAACAGCAATGTACAGGAAGGTCAAAGGTTCAGCACTGACTCAGACACTAGGGCTTTTGTTTTTACCCAATTGCCCAGGAAGGGTCACTTCCAAGTGAAAGTTATTACTGACAAAGACGAGATAACTCACTTTTAACTGGTAGAAGTCATCTGTTCCATCCCTCCTGGCCAAACACTGCACAATGCTCTGCACAGGAGAGTTACCCAGTCGAGGTCCTGGTAAACAGAAGCATAGAGAAGCAAACAGTTGGTGTTGAACCAAAAGGCACAGATAGTACAGTGGACTGCAATTTCCCCCACTAGACTTAAATGTAGACTCATTAACAATGCTCTAATTTGCATTTGACATTTCACCCTAAATTGTAAAAAAAAAATGGTAAATAATTCTTTAAAATAATTCAAAGAATTAGGGTCCTTATCATAACTGTACTTTCTGATCTCTTACCTAGGATAAAGGGACCAGCTCTCTTTGCATTGTTGCCAGATATTCCAGAACAAAGTAGCTTGCTGGCCCTGCCCGATGACTCTCCTGCTCCTCTCTCTGAACCACGGCGCTTAGACATTCTACAGATCTGTAAGAACAAGCACAATAAGAAGGATCAGAGCAAACCAAAACATAACCGTGCATGCATAAGGAGAACAACAAATGCACAGCAGGTGGAGGCATATTTAGAACCTACATAATTCTGCAGAACCAGAAGCACTAATCAAAAGTGAACCGGCTCAGTGCATTCCAAATCAGGAATAAAACATGCAGCTGACCACTAGTGTGGACTTCCAGTAGAGTGGCAGCAAGGGGTGAGTCACAGGAAAGGAAATAAGCATTTATGTGGGGGGATGGAAGGTTTCAGGAAAAGATAACCCCTCCCCACCACTTTACAACAATCAAAAGATTCACCAATAGCAATCACCCAGAATGAACGACAGGCCATCACAGGTCCATTTGCATCAGGCACTTGCATCAAGAGTAACTGCTGGGGTGAAATATCCTGATGTGACTGCATCAACACAACAGGGATGCGTTCACAATGCAAAGCAGTCCATTTAAAACCAGCAAATGAGAGACTGCAAGTAAAAGAGACAGGACCATACATATGAAGACACGAAGGAAAACCCAAGGTTGCAAAAATAGACCTTGTGCTGGACTGCTGTTTCAGATCACCATTTAAAGCAGAGTATACTGCACTCCATTGAAAAAGTCAAACCCCTGGGCTGCTCACATTACATGACTCAGTCACTCAGCCCTCCCTTACTGGCTATTTGCTGATACTAGATTCATATACAGAAGTCTGACCGCATCAAATGAACGAACAACTCAGCGCATAGCCATGAATGATCAATCTGCTGACCCAAGTAACCTGTCAAAAAAATTTAATTCCCTTAAAATTTAATTCCCTTAAATCTCACACTGACACGCTTATAGAGAAAGTGGAACACTTGTTTCAAGCAAATTAAAAGGCTGTGTCCCAATTACACAACCTATTCAAAAGTATGGTACATTTTGCATTTCACCAGTGTTCATGTTACAACATAATTTTATTGGTTGTTGCTTGGCTTGTAATTTGCGGCTGCAGAAAATTCCTAAACATCATTACCTTCATGAAGGACATGCAAGTTCACATGGCTAAAAAAGAATAATAACCATTTGACATAATTGATGGATTTATGGGGGCACAATGCTTAAAGTACTGAAATATTGGCCAGAATGTCCAGGCTTCAAATTCATGCCCTGCAAGTGTTGAGCCCTTGAGCAAGGCAATAACTAGTTGGACAATAAGTTAAGACAGCATCACTTCTAAGTATCTCTGTACACATGCGTCTGTGAAATGTCATCCCTGTAAATATACCATACACAGGCTCGATTACTGTGAAAAAAAACCACTACCATTTATAGCAAAGAAAGCTTGCCTGTTTAAGTTTAGGTTGCCTGTTTGTTAAGAAACTGGTTCCTATAACTTGCAGAAACTCTCACTCAAGTTCCTGGAAAAAGGAAGTATGTGCTTAATATCAACACTGCTTAATTCAGAGAAGCTGCAGGGTCCTCACTGGCTTGTGACTAGTCTGAAAGAAGGCATTTTTGAAAACACTTTGACACAAGTCCTGTGTACCAACAACAAATAACCTCTGTCAAATATACCAGGATTTAATAAGAACCCCAGAACATATGTGATCCTGGTTTAAAATATGTTGATCACAAAATTAGAGGCTACTACAAAATGAAATTGTCCATAACAAAATTAGTTTAGTTAGATCCATAGGCCAAGAATAGGCCAAGTACGCCTATTCTAATTTACTTGGCCTCTTTTTCACAATGAACTAACTTTTTTTTTCCCTTTAGGGATCTGGCAACCTCTAGATTGAAATAACTTTAATATAGGCTATTGCTTTACTTAACTGCTTTATGTTGCATTTCTTTACGAAGCATCATTAAATTATTCTTCTGGTGACTCCAAGTGATTTCTTTACAAAAGGGTTTCAAAAGAGTTGGCAACACTGTTCTAAGAAAACCTGTTCACCAGTAAACCTGCTAGTTGTGTCCTGTGCAACAATAACTTAACCAATCGTTCTGACTTAAACACACGAGACGATCAGCCAGAGGAAGTGTCTTGATGATCATACTTCAGTTTGATGCTGTCACATGCTTGCCAGACGGTCTTACTTGCAAAATCCTAATTATGAAGGTTCGCATTAAAGTGCACCAGTAATGTCAGCCTCTGGGTTAAATTCATCTGGTTTATTACCCAGCGCTTCCCCTGCGCTAAAATTTGCATAATGCAACCAAAGGTCACACTGATGCGTTTTTTTTTTAAGTTTTATGTGCCACCATACATGCTGTAAGCTCAAGTTCACGTCCAAAATTGCTGCATGCGAAAGCCCTTCGAGCCATAATTACAAGTTTACCAATTCGGCACACTATGCGACAATGCAGGAGCTGACCAACAGCCTCAAATGCAGGCCAAGTTTATCGTGCAAAATAATGCTTTAAAAATAAAGTTAGCCTCATCTCTGAACTGTTGTGTGGTAGACGTAACAGGATTATGCACAGAACCAAATACATCCCTTAGGTCCTTATGTGGTGTTGTGCATTAATCCTACAAACATAATGGTGCAAAATATTTAAAAAGTTTTATTCTCACGGACACTCCTTCGGTACTGCCATTACAAAGAAAAAAAAAGGACAGGAACTTGTTTGGTCGAAAACAATAACAAGAAGTTCTACACAGTATGCAGAGAAGATTTGAAAGATTTGAATACAATCAGTACTAAATGAAATGATAGACAAAACTTTGTGGACTCCCCTTCCAACTATTGAACTCTGCAGTTACAACAAAACTCACTTGCAACACATTCATGATCTAGCATATCGGGATTATCAACATACAAAAAGTGGAAGTAGGATGGGTTATACTGATACCCATTTAATCTAAACATCAAACATTTATATTTTTCTGCTTACAAGTCGCTTTATTCACTTTTCATGCAGTTGACCTTAAACAGCACAGGGAATGGTTTGCCAACTTTGAGAATTTGAGTGACTTGCACAGAACCTTAACTTCAAATCCATCGCGTATCTTAAACCAAGGCTTCTTGTCTAACACTAAATATACTGGAAAGGCATTGCGTAGGTTTGTTAGAAACACTTGGTAACCATTACATTCACACAAACCAGATAATGTTATTTTGCATAAGTCAAAAGAAATTTAAACTAAACCTCTTTTCGGAATAAATCTATGGTTCGGCAACTGCATGTTTGCAGAGCCTTTACAACGCATGGAACATACTGTCCTTCCTTACATACTCAACTGTTAGGTACATGATGCACCTTCTAATGAGGGTTACCTACAATATAACGGAGCACTCGAGTATGGCGCTAAAACAAAGGATTTACCTCACAAACTCACTAACACGCCGCTCTCATTTGCGGTGAAGCCGGGCAGAACGCTAGTAACAGACCAGGAACAAGAGATGCAAAAAACTTCAGAAAAGGCTCATTGTACACTGGACAAACATCCGAGTAAAATTTAAAGCCGAAAACGTTTCACGAGATTATGTTAGCACACAAATACAGCAGGGTCACCGAGCTAAATGCTAGCTCACAGCTATGTGTAAAATACGACGACAGCGGTTAAAAAAACCCAAAGATATGCCCGAAAGTCATTTTTTAAATCAGACTTGCGCTCATCGATAACCCACACGGAATTCTACAGCTGAAACACATAGTTCTTTACTGTCCAGCTGTGACTTACAATTGATTGATTAAGCGAATAGAACACTGGTTACGTCTCAATCCAAGTAATTTACACTGAATAGTACACTCGGGGTACGATTTGCAGCGTGTATAATTGGATCACTAACCTATTTAACTGGATAGAACTGGGCGGTTGTATAGATAAAGTAACTAGTACGCTGTTTGCCGTGTGCTAACAGGATAACGGCTATTGCGGCGTCCCAAACATCGTACTAGGGCTAAACAGTAACCGTGTGAAGTTGTGTGTAAATCCTAAAGATTAGTTGTAAGAGTATTCATTGGTACTGCAGTAATGCTGGATTGGGACGCGGTTCCTTGTCTTAACTCGACTCTTTAACGCAGCTCTTGGCCTGACTGACGGGCCATTTAAAGACTCACCTCTAGCTATAAACCGCCGCAGGAATATCCTGTCTTCTCTACACCACCGCTGGCATGTTTGTCCGCCTCTCTGGTGCACAGGTGGTCCGTCCACACCACGGAGTGGTCCGTCCTCCAAAACGCGAGTTATTTCACAGTATTTCACAGGCACACGGGAATGAGGAAAAGCTTCTCCTCTACCGCTGATCACATCTTTCCATAGCAGCACCACCTGACAACGGAAATGACGCACATACGATGAGCGACAGCTCGGCTCAGCCAATAAAAGCACAGCGCTCGCCCCACTTTAATGAGCCTACAAGTCTTGTCTTGCGGTGAAGGGAGAGAAGTAATGCCGCGCCTTGTAGTCGATATTAGTAATCGAAGAGTGTAGTAGGATTCTCCAAAACCAAGTGCAAGTTTCTCATTGCGTAGTGCAAATATGACGAGCCGCCAAGGCTCTTTTCTCAACGTCTTATCGGTACATGCAACATAGTATGCAGGAGAGGACAGAATTATAGAAACCTCACGCTACTTTGATTTGACTAAACGACAAGTTAACTACAGTTAATGGTATTTAGAAGCAGGGCACCACAGTGGTTAGTGTGGCTCTAGTAACCCAGGTCCAATTCCCAGCCTGGCTGCTGTTTGTGCGGGACTTCATTTCAAAGTGTCCCAGTGTATGTGCTCAGGTGCTCCACAATGGACTGGTGTCTCTGTGCTGCCAGATAGGCCTGGTTCCTTAATGAGCGTGCATTGGATTTTTAAGCAGGTATAGAACTTGAATTTGATACATATAAGCCATGAAAGATCTGAAAACCTAGACTAAAGCAGCTTTAAGTGAGAGGGGTTATTAGGATAAATAAATAAGAGAGATCCAAAGCTGATTGCCATTCTGCTAGATTTGCAGTGCTGGTCACCAGCATACTTACCAAATCAGCATCTCATGCTGGTGACCAGTATTCCGCTATTTCAGCATCAAGTTCCTGACGATCATCATACCAAACCAGAATATAAATACAACACACGCTGTTCCTTTTAACAGGGAAACACTTTCTTTTTTCTTTTTTGACAAATTCTTTTTTTCAATTTGTGCCTAATGTTCTAAGTTGCAGTAATTTGAAGCAACAAGTGAAGGTCCACTCAATATTATGTGCTCAATCTTATGGGGATAATCATAAAGCTCTCAAAATGAGGTAGGAGTTTTCCATATGTTATAATGGAAGTAGGCTCCTGCTGTTTTGCTATCTGAATATTCTCTGTCCAAGCCCTATTCTGGAACCAAATACATGTAGTTAAAGTGTTCGACTGTATTAATGTAGTCCATAATTGACAAGTTACCATTAAATACTATAGAATGGTGAAGCTTGGCCCTTCATATTGAATTTCACACTAACTGTAGCTTAGTATCTTGACATGAGGTAGGACAAGTGAGTTGCACAGTACATAGGTACAGCCAATATGCATGTTTTTTTTTAAAGAGGGTTTTAAATAAGCAAGAATGACATAAGGAACAAGTGATATAGGCTGCTCCTCTTGCCTGAATATTCACTTTCATAACCAGGTATATTTGGATAGCACGTTTGTAATTTGTAACTTTGTAATTTGTAATGTCCACTCTTTTTTAAAATATTAGAACCTCAAATGGAATTTGAGCAGGTGCTTTATTACTTCAGTACATACAACTGAACAAAAAAAACTTTGCCTAATCTTG
This sequence comes from Parotocinclus haroldoi, assembly GCA_034779995.1. NCBI lineage: Eukaryota > Metazoa > Chordata > Actinopteri > Siluriformes > Loricariidae > Parotocinclus > Parotocinclus haroldoi. The sequence goes on along the minus strand of JAUZST010052155.1, from coordinate 14,231 downwards.
TCTTTGTCCTCTTATTTTTTTTAATCAATGAATATAGTTCCCCTTAAGCAGAACCCTAACAGCTTCTATTTTAGTGACACATTTAGCAAGTTTGAATTAACCCTGGTAAAACAGAGTCTGGTTACCAGATGTTTCTAAAAAAATATAAGGCAGAATGACATCAATTTAGATAAGGTCTAACTAAGGGTGTACACATAAGGTAACAATGATGGGAAATATTTAAAGCATTAGTTAATGTAAATGGGAGACAGATTGATGAATAGTAGGTGTTGGGAAAGACTAGAACAAAAGGAGTCCATTAGAAAGTACAAAAAGTTAGAAGAAAAACAAAAAGGAAAATATTTTAGAGTAATTTAAAAACTTAAGAAAACTAAAGAAATTGTACTTTAAACACCTTGAGTTTTGACCACTAGAAAAATGCTTGTTTATTTTTTTCTGAATTTAATATAGTATTTTAAAAAAATTACAATTCATGTACTCAGCATAGCAAAAGGTGGAAAATCCCTTTCCGAATTCATTAGTACAGTATTTGGTGTCTTTCTTCTTTTGTAGTAACGAGAACGTGCACTTGAGCTAGCATGGACTCCACCAGTTGTGCACTATTGTGTGCACACTATCTTTGTGATGCTTTTTGAAAGATCAGTTTTGGGTGATTTGACTAAATATGTTTCTAGGAACCTTGGCACCTTGGTGTCTGGACTTAAAACTTTGTTGAGAAACCTATGGTTGGTTGTTGATTCAGATCTTAGGTTTGATTAGCAAGTCAGTGCTGTAGTAAGGAATAGCTTTTTTCAGATGAGAAACATAGCAAAGGTTAAGTAGGATCTGTTTTTTCTGACTCTGAGAAGATTATACATTTTTTTCTCTTTGAGACTTGATTACTGCAATTCATTGTATTATGGTACCAGTAAATCCTTATTACAACGATTGCAGTTGATCTAGAATGCAGAACTTGGGCTAGCATAAACCCCAAAAGTTTGTATAACTACTGTAATTGAATCATAAGATTTATCAGATGTAAACCTGCTAGATGAATATAATGTATATATATATAACCATGTGGTAAACAGAAAAAGGTTCCCACAATGTCCAAATGTCAGATCTGTGGACATGACACAGGGACACAAATGGACATACAGTATCTCACAGTACACCCCTCACTATTTCGTTATATCTTTTCACTGGAAAGCATGAGATGGCATTGGCATTTTAATATAATGTAATGTATAATTAGTCTAGAGTTTGCATAACTGTACATTTGCTGTACCCTTAAAATACCCCAACACAGCCATTAATGTCTACCCCACTGAAATGGTCTGCATGGCTGTTGTCCAAGAAAGAAGCCTTCTAAAGATGGTAAAGATGATGCGCAAGAAAGCCCACAAACAGTTTGCTGATGACAAGCAGATTACTAAGAACATGGATTACTAGAACCAGATTTCTCTGCCTTCAAGTGCCCCCTTAAAAAGGAGGTTAGAGGAAAGTTCATTATAACACTCCTAGATGTTATTTTGTGTTCAAGTAGTTATTGCACAGATTTAAGATGTTTTAATTACTTATCTCTGTAATGAAGAATATTGCACTGCAGTAAATTCTGATAAAATACAACATGGAAAAATGTTACCAGTGGGTTAAGGCTTTGCCCCCCACTGAGTCAAACTGAAGAGTTTGACTTTTAGCATGACACTGTCTTAGAATAACACATTTTTAACAAGTCTGTTTATCACATTTTTGCCCTGCACAAGCATACTAAATTTCATTATTATGAATCAGAATGGAATTGCAACAACAGTTTAGGATGCCGCGAAATGTCTCAGAACAGGACCAGAAATTCTATAGTGGATACAAAAATACATCACTGGCTGCAAAACTTTAGATCATTCTAACTGAAGAACTGGTGATACTCAGGGACTGGGTTCACACGACAGAGAAGCTACACACTACATACAGAAATATATTTTTTATAACATTCTCTAGACATCTTTACCAAAGATGCATTCTGGAGTTTATTTATAATGAACAGTTTATAACTGGCATTATCAGTGCTAAATTGGAGCCATTTCTCATTGGGAAAAGAATGTGACAGCAATTTATTGATTCATTCATGTGTAGGAGCAGAATGGCTCTCCCACGGCTATCTAAATGAATAGCTGAGTTTCAGAATTGCTGATTAGAAAATGTCATCAAAAGACTGAGTGAGCAGCGTGGGTGAATGAGAGACTGGGTGGGCAGTAGGACAAGATGACTCGTCTGAGTCCTTAGCCAGTGATCTGTGTGCACTGCTATATTTGTTACTCAGTCAATAATAAGTCTATCAAAAAACATGATTGAATTAAACCAGATTATTTTTCTTTGCTATAATTAATAATTACTATTACATTCAAATATTAAAGCCAGTACTTACTGATAATGACTTTAAATAATTCATGTTGCTCTAAATGTTCATGTTCAGGAAGCCTTCCTGTGTAGCCTGATTTCTGGACTTTTCTCAAAAGACAAATCGGCAAACAGAAAACAAATAAATAAATCTCAGTTTGAGAGGTCATAGTACAACATACAGTATAGAAAGACAGGTGTTATCTCTGCATATGCCTACAAATTCATGCAAATTACAAACAGCTGATTATTCTTTAGGCATGTTCTTATAATTTCTTCACATTCTATCCTCGATTTTTGCTTTTTTTTGGTTGGGGGTAGATCTCCTGATTTGAATACATATCTTTCCAGGAACTTGGCACCTTGGTGTCTGGATTTAAAACTTTGTTGAGAAACCTATGGTTGGTTGTTGATTCAGATCTTAAGTTTGATTAGCAAGTCAATGCTGTTGTAAGGAATAGCATTTTTTCAGCTGAGAAACATAGCAAAGGTTAAATAGTGTCTGTGTTTTTCTGACTCTGAGAAGATTATACATTTTTGTCTCTTTGAGACTTGATCACTGCAATTCATTGTATTATGGTACCAGTAAATCCTTATTACGATAATTGCAGTTGGCAAACAAAGACACATGACCATATTATTGCTTCTCAGCATTGACTTCATGTTCAGTGCAAAATTGATTACAGAATTATATTATTGGTTTATAATGTGTTTAATGTATTGACTCTCTCCTATCATTCTTGCACAATGAGTTCACAGTGTTTGATGTCTGTGCTCTTCATGTCACTGTCTGCCAGACCCTTTTGTTACGTATGTTATGTTTATATCTGCTCTTTAAAAAACTCATTTTTCTGAATTTGCAGTTGGATCATTTGTCCTGGTGTTGCTTTTAGGCTTTAATTTGATGTTCAGTTTGGGTTTGGATGTGTTGTGCATTTTTGTTTTGTTTTTTGTATTTTATGAACAGCACTTCAGGGTGATGTTCATAGTTGGATGGTGCTGTATAAATAAGGTTTCATTTACTGTACTTTATTTGTATGGTTAGGGTAGCAGGCGTAAATGTTATCTGGACAGGATTCAAGTCCACCGCAAGATTGAGTAGGGTTTCCTGTTTCAGCATGGGGGTGATCCCCGCTCAGCCTGGGGTAATGTAAGGCATTTATAGCCCGATCATTCTTGTGCAACACCATCTGCAGAAGTATAAAGTTACTACCACCTTAAACATGTAGGATGACTACTTTCTTGTCCAGGGAGTGTATAATGCAAACACAATTCAATGTGGTATTGTCTTTATTTGCCTTGTGTTTGTAGAAAGCACAAATACAACTGGGTCCATAAAACATTAATTTACAAACTGTAAATCTATTATAACATCAAAAAGACAAGAGAATACAATACAAAAGTATCATTATGCAGTACCCATTTCTTTAATAAATAGTACATTAACATTATGTAAATTATGTATACAGTCAGTGATGACACAGGATCCAAATTCAACAACTCATCTCCTGTCACAATATATTTTACAATATATTTCTTGAAAAAGAAAGAGGGGGGAAAAAAGATGAACCTGTAAAAATAAATTATATAAACATATGACCTGCACTTAATAATGAGAATATAAATTGCACTTATGTTTCTGTCTTGTGCGTTTTTGCTTCCTTAAATCTATTATTAATTTGTGAAAAAGGCAAACATTCATCACAAGCTATACTGCACTTATGTCAAACTCATGGGTTTTACTGTAAAACAGGGGTTTTATGTCATAAGGTAAAGATTTTGGTTTCTAATCTAAATGCCACTGTTGCGTTTGGAGAAACAGTATGTGAAAATGTGATGTAGGGCCACGAGATGAGGCAACATGAAATAAATCTCACTGTTAACACATTTCTTATTTTAGACAGAAGTTGACTAAAGCCATATCCAGACAGGACTGGACATGGCTTACATAGGGTCTTGTGGTAATTTCCTCTTTTTGGTGGAACTGTCTACTGTAGGGCTTCTAGAAAAAGTCCTATTCCATTTCTGAACTAACTGCAGTGGATATTGGAAGACCAATAATCTTGCTTGTTTTGAAGCATGAGACAGAGACAGCGAAATATACAAAGTGTACAAAAAAATCCAAAAGACAATACCTGATTAATGGCTAATTTTTATTGGCAGCTTACAGGTATAATGTATGGTTGCCCTTGTTTGGCATTACAAATCAGCAAATAATTGCTATCCTTGCGTGTTCAAAGCTCCTTCCTGCCATAACTAGCCAATCTGGAACACATGGGTATACTTATCCCACACGCAGTTTGGGTGGAAATACATAACGGTAATACATTGCTAAAGAAAGAGTGAAGGCAAAGAACGCAAGTCCAATATTTCATGTGGCTTTGGACAGGTAAAGCAGCAATTAAGCTACTTATGTTTCCTGTTGATCTAGCTGAAGTCAGTAGCTAGATTTGTTTTTGGATGTGGTTTTGTCCAGTGAGATTTGGAAATGTACATAAGGTTCTGACTCCACTGCAACTGCTCAGATGTCTTGACATTGGAAGGATCCAAACAAGATGGACATGTGTCTGACTATGTTCGATTCTACCAATACAAACACATATCAGCTCTTGGTTGTTGGTGCGAGCTGATAGACCTACCATCTCTCTGATTAAGACACTGAAGTGCACTGTGCAGTATCCATCCTGTTTATAGCATCTGAATGCACATTTGCTTGTCGTCACAGGCCATCTAACATGGCTAACAGGTCATCCCCTTTGCTGCTGGAGCTAGGTGCAGGTTCTCCAGATTCACTGAATTCCCCCATGATCTTTGCCAGTTCTGCATTGGACAGTTTGTCCTGAAATACAGAGCAGGCAACCAAATCATATCACAAACTGTTCTATTAAACTGAAATTCCTTTTTTGTCATTAACATGCTTGACACAAAAATCTGAATTTTCTTTTGGTTTAGGATTAAGCTGCTGCACAGTGGTAAACAAATATCAGCATCTGTGTATTTTAACTACACTGCTCACAAAAATGAGAGGATATGTAATTTTGAAATTTTGTGAGCAGTATATATAGGCTTCTTTCTCTTTAGGTTTTGTCACTGTCACACTAGGCTTGCTCTCTTGGGGCTGTGGGCCTGGTAAGCCTGCTTTAAGACAATGCACTGTTTTGATAAGTGCTATATAAATAAATGTATTGGCATTAAACCCAATTTATGAAAATAAATTAAATCTATTATTGCAGCTATATTTACAGATTATAGCCCCCAACATCAACAACATCAAAGCTATTCTGTATAGCAGGAAGACAAGACAGAAACATCTTCTGAAAACATAGTTGAGTGTTTGTTTTCGTTTATTTAATGTCATATCTGCTGCAGTTTCAATTCGCAACAGGACCAAGGTTACATCGATACTAGTCACTCACAATCAAACTGGGCCAATTTAGAGCAAGAAATTAACCCAATACATCTCTTTGGAATGTGAGGAGCACCCAGAGTAAACCCACACAGACATGGGGAGAACAGGCATATTCCACACCAAGGTCCAAAGTCAAGATCAAACTGGGGACCTCTACAGCCAAGTGGTGACCGCACTAAAGACTTAAAATAGTCACAAAAATAGTGCAAATCTGGCACAGGTTATCTTTCAACCATGTTATTTTAGTTCATTTTCTGTTGCTTTTTATCACATTACTTGAATGTTGTAAGGCAAAAGCATAAATAAAGCTGGGAAAATGTCTTTTTTTTGGATACGGAGTTCAGACTAGAAGACAAAGCGTGACTAAAAATATTACATTGAAATGGATATTTCTCGTTGATTAAAAAGCAAGATTTCATATTTAATGGCTTGAGGAGTCCCTATAAAGCTGATCTGTAACAGTATACTGATCTGTCATAGTAAAAACACACTTTGGATACACTAGGTTAGATTAATAACCCTGTATTCACTTGTTTATACAGTGCTGTTCTGCTGAGTGTATTATATTTTCAGAGGTAACCATATAGTCTAGAATAATTCGTTTTTACTTCTCAGTAATAGGTATTGCAAAAAATATATTTAAATTAAAACTGTGCTGTGTTATGGTACAAAAAGTTCCACATGTATTACATTTGTGCATCTGAAAGAAGTGCACTTCTGGAAACTATGGGAGAATGACTTGTTTTGAAATAGTTTTAGCCGATGAGTCACACACAAGTTTACATGCGGGGGCACAGCATGCCTTTGTCGACTTATGACAGTGTAAGCAGAACAGACTTCATTCATGTACATAATTCTCAAGCATACTTACCAAAAACAGCCTCTTGAAAATTAAACCAGTGATTTAGCTGACTGGGCCAAAACCCTTATGCTGGTAACATTTTTTGTATTTAAATTAAATCAGCATTTTTTTAAGTTAAATTTTAGGTTCTGGGTGTTTTCATACAAAAATGAATCTAGAACACTGTGATAATCGTGTTGCTCAGCCAGCCATGTTTTTCATGGTATCTAACATTTAAAAGAAATTTAGACATTTGCCACTCAATGCCCTTAAATTATGTTTGCAGTTATGCAAGAGCTCCATGAACAGAAGATGGCAGCATTCCAGGAGACATAATTCCCTGCCACTAACACAATTACCTTGGATACAGGCTATATACTCAGTATATACAGTTTATCTGGGTGATGCCACCAAAAAGCCAGAGTAGAAACTTATAAAAATGGTAACACTTTTGGAGTTAAGGTTTGTGACAGCCATTAAAAAAACATCCTTTAAAGGATGATTTTAAATACAAAATCTCTATTATGAATAATATAACCATACTGGGTAGGGCCTCTATGTTGCAGCAGGTTTGACCTGTTGTGTTTGTTTGTTTATTTGGTTTATTTAACATTGTTATCAGCATCAGCGGCCATTTCCGCGACACACACAAGGTTACATCTATACACAAGGTAAACTCATGTCTAGTCACACATATACATTTAAGTCAATGCCAGTTTGGTAAACACGTGTCTTTGGACTGTGGGAGAAAACTGGAGTACCTGGAGTAAATTCATGTAGACATGGGGAGGACATGCACACTCAACACAATGACCCAGGTTGCTCCACACTGGATTGAACCCAGGACCTTCTTGCTTGAGGTGCCGGTGCTACCCTTTTATGTGCTGTGCATTCTGAGACACTTTTCTGCTGTACAGAGTGGTTATCCGAGTTACCGTTTCCTTTCTGCCAGCTAGCCATTCATTGTTTCCTTTCTCATGAACAAGGTGTTTCAGTCAGAAGCAGAAGTGACACTCACTGGATGTATTTTCCTATTTATTTCATGAATAAAATACTACAGGCAAAGATAACACCTAGGTGGCACACAGAAACCTGCACATTCCCTACCTCCCTGGTACTACTGCATTTAGTATCTGAGTCACCTTAATACCTTAAGATCCAACTAGCAACTGAATGTTACAAGTGAACTACAATAATACATAATACAATAATACTTCCCTACACCCATATTCTACAGAAAACCACTTCCTTGTCAACTATTTATGCAGGGCAGGTAGGCAACTCCCTTCATTGGTGTTTTAGTGAACCAAGCCCACAACACTTCAATGAGTTATGGCATCTCAGACCAAGTTCACATCACAAACCTACTACTCAAGTTCCACTGTACACACTACACTCACCACTTGTCATATGTATGTCCACCTAATCCACTAGGATTTACTCATAATACTATTCCTACATATTTAGTCATGCCCTGCCTTTTTCCACTCATCTGGAGCCCTTTTATCCACAAACACTGATTAGCCCTTTCAGCCCTTAACATTCGGCCTTTAATTACAAATTCAATTAGCAGAGACGTGGTGGACCTCTCTCTACAGGTCTAAAAAGTGCCTGCTACTCATGCTATCTCACTTCAGCTACTATACTGCTTACATTAATTAGGGGATACTTCAAAATAAGCATATCCCCTAGTTAAATATCTCCAAATTTTGTGAGCAGTGTAGTTCTGAATACTTTAATTTCTTCCTTTAAGAAACTCCCTCAACTTCATCCTCAAATGGAACTGTCAGCTCTATAAACTAAACTAAATACAACACTATGTGTGGCCTCAGTGTAGTTACAGTGATGCAGCCATTGCATCCACTATTAGTTTCCAGTCTCATGTTTCATTATACTGTCCCTCACGCATGAAATGAGTTACCAGTCGCCAACCTTTTGATTTCTATGCACTTTTAAATGGAGCACCCTGATAGCATCCTAAGCATCTGATCATGCCTCCATGTATACTGACCCTGTGATAAACCAACCTTACAAGCTGACAAAATATTCTTTAGAATTCCTTTTTTAGCACATAACTTACTTGGATATTCAGTTACCCATTGAATTCCACAGAACTCAAATTTCTCTCTGACTTCATGACGGGGATAGACACTTTGATTACCACGTCCTTTGGCTCAAAAAACAACATTTGGCGACCTGCTATCGTGCATTTAAACTCCTCCACTAAGCTTGTCAGCGGCAATTCTAACGTCCCTCTCCCAAACCATGCCTCTCCCAGCCACTGTTTTATCACATTATTCATCAATCTTTTGAACCTCTGCACCTCAGGAATAGGCACCTCAAACACTGCCGCCTTATACGAGGAAGCAATTTTCAAACTGAAAATAAGACAATTTGAATTTACCTGGCAAAAAGATTTATTAATACTATTAATAGCCTCCACCATTTCCTTAATCATCTCCTTTACCTATTCCTCGTCATTCAATGCTGCACCATCTAACTAAACTCTTAATTTTTTCCAGGATGGTAGGTATCACCTCACACTCCATCAAGAACCTTACCTGCACTAGTTTTCCTTTCATGATAGACACACTCCTAGAGTTGCTGGGTTTAAACGTCATCCTTGCCAGTCTAAGGTTATCACATGATTTTTCCAATAACCAACGTGTACATGGCAGAGTAGTTGTCTGTTGTCATGTCATTCATGTTTACCCTAAATGGAGGTAGCTGGGTACCACTGTGCAACCTCTCCCTGCCCAAGACCCATTTAGAGGTCATAATTATAGCCTCAACTGACATTGTGAACTGTGAGACCATACACCCTGCCATTACACCTATACTGCTCGCAAAATTGAGTTTTGTAGTGCAGTGTATTCCCAACCACCCCCAAGCTGTGACAAATTCCCCTGTACTAAAGCAAAACTGAATATCTTCAAAGTAAGCTTTAACCAGCCTTGTAATCTTGTCTGGTACCTGGAAAAATTTGAATGTCATAGTAAGGCATGTGGCACAGAACCGAATGTATTAGCCAAATCTAAAACCCCCCCATGGAGGTCTCTTCCCTCTGTCCTTGCTAACTGAATCTGGTACCAAGCTTGCTCTTGCTCTTCCCCAGGGTCTCACCTACCGATGGAATATTTGCTGGTAATTCAAGCTTGTTTTCCCCCTTTCCTTCCTCTGTACATGCTCAGAAGATGTTTCTCTAGCTGCTTCTTTTCTACTGTTAAGCACCCCAATTTCTCCTTACTAAACAGTCTTTAAAGAATGGAACTGGATGGAATTAACATACTCCTCCTGCTTCCTCCTCTTCCTTATAACCTCTGCTCTCCCCAATTTCACTCAACTACATTCCTCTCATCCTGCAGTGACTATATGCCCCCTCTTTTTGCCTCCTTTTTTCGCTTCCACTGGTTCCTTAATCCCTTTACCTCTTTAACGAGTTGATCTATCATCTCTCTGCCACCTTGATTTTGTACTCTCACTATTTTTATCCTCTCCAAGATTCCAAATCTTGCTACTCCATATTCATGAATATGTTTATCTACCCTATTCAACTTGTTCTCTGCTGTTTCCTTCAAACCAGCTATTATACCTTTTAGATCTTCATTAACACTACACTACTTTTTCGCACCAACATATATTCTACGATAAAGATCTTTGAGTTCACATTTCCCCCATTCTGATGGTTGATGTTAACAAGCTTCTGCCCTGTATCTTTATTTCATCATCGTTGTATGCAATGAATTGCTGGCACAGGACTGCTTGATTAGATTATTGCATGAATCATGTAGGTGTTCCTAATAAAGTCTTCAGTGTCTATGTAGGTGTAGTTTATATACCTTATTACCCTCTCAATTAACACATTTACTTTAAATTGAGTATGACACAAATCTTGTAGTATATAAGGTCTAAGTTGTTTTGGTGGGACAGTTTAGTGGCATGGTCCAAACCACGTGGAAAAGCGGTATTAAAGTGATTTAATAAAAACTAATTGAATTGAAAGTAATGGGCAGAAAAGCAAGTTCGGATTATGATACAGGTATCCCCTGAGTACTGAATATACTGTGTATATCCTAACGTTGGCTACCTTAAACATGCTTAAAACACTTATGTTAACGGATAGTTGTTAACATGCAGCTTATTTTATAATAGTGTTGAATATCCAATGTAATTTAATAAATATTGTACTGAAAGCAAAGACATAATGGTTCGTCTGCAGTGCACTACTGCTAGAGAGAGTATTATACTGTGTATGGTTTGCACTGGGAATAGTCCCATCTTAAAGTAAAAAAAAATGTAGACAAGACCATTGTAAATCGGTGACCATAGTGGATTTAAAACAAAGTATCAGTTCAATTTAAAATGGCATAATATATACCACAACAGTATTTTGTGTACATTTTAGCCTTACCTTGGTAGCCTGTATATTAATAACTTCATAAGACAGCTCCTCCGGTCTTGATATAAAAGCTTCCCTGTGATAGAAAATGACCTTTTGTAAAAAAGAAAGCCATTGCTGTTCAATTAAATAAAACCCATGTCACTGAATCAACATGTGAATTATGAACTGTGGGACTGTGGTAGCCTAGCGGTTAAAGTACTGGACTCTGGGCCTGCTGGTCCAGGGTTTAAATCCCACTTCTGCCAAGCTGCCACAGTTGGGCCCTTAACCCACCATTATTTGGATTGTAAGACTGTATGAGTTGGATAAGGGCGTCTCTTAAATGCGGTAAATATAAATGAACAGATTGCTTGGTTCTGGTCTGAAGCAGTATAAGCATCATTCAACTACTTACTCTTCCTCTTCATCAGTAGCAAATAGATTGACACGGAAACCAGAATCAGTGTTCCTTGGTTTCTGGACCTCTAAACCTCCCATCAGTTTAGCAAGCAGGTTCAGCTCCTCCTTGGCCAAGGGGTTTGGCATGGTGTTGACCTTCATGTTTGATTTAACAAACAAATACATAATGAGTAGAAATGCACAGAATATTTGGCCACTTCTGGTTAATGGGGGAAAAGGAAAATGAGAAATAAAGGTTCAATGTCAGACTGGCTCTTGTAATAGAGACAAAAGTGAGTGGCTGAAGGGAGTTTAAAAGTAGAGGGTGTAATGAAAAAAATGCAGAAGAGAGGAGATATATCTCTCAATCAGCAATTTTATTGTAATTTGAATGAGAGAGTATTTAAAGTCACTGCATCTTTCTATCACTTTCCTGCATCCGTGCTGATAAGAACTGTTTGCAGCAGATCAGCAGCAAAAATATCAGCTATGTTGAATCAATACATAGTATCCAAAGACATGAGACATGTGATCTGTATGTTCAAAATTTCAAATTTGAATTCATGAGGCATGTAACGAGGCACATACTATTTACTTGCTTAACGTTGCTTAATGCATGTACGTGACATACTTATTAAAATCAGTAAGTGTTTGGCTTAGTATACGTTTTAATAAAATTTCACTTTACCTTGGTATGCTGAGAAGAATTTTTGGAGGTTCCTGACAAATGTGTTTCAACAGGACGACTCACACTATACCTGGTGGGAAAGTCACACAAAAATGTCCATTCTGTAATGTGCTAGAATTACTTACACCATACGCAAAGCTTCTGAAATGTCAGTGTGTACATAGCTTAAAATTACGCTGAACATGGGATAGAAATTTAAACCTGACGGACTAAATAGAACGGGTACTTGAAAGTTGCCCGTGTCCTCTTGACATGAAATGATAGCACAGTCTACTACTATGAGTCATGGAGAAATTACACAAATATTTTTAGGTATGGACTCCTGTGATACTCACATATTTGTGCCCAGTTTATTGACCCGGTCACCAAACAACTCAAAAGAACCCTCGCGAAGAGCGGCACTGTAGTTCCCGCCATCACAGAACTGCACTCGCTTCACCTCCTCACCACTACAGCTAAACATGCTGTAAGAAGATATGATGCAAAATAATAACAATAAATGGAAATGGGCAACAGTTTGATTCCTACGGCCGGTCAGCACCTAATACAGTGGTATTACCTCGGTTCTCAACCACCTCCACCACAACTCAATGAATTGAGTTCTTAGAAACATTTGTCTTCTTGTGTTCTTATCTTTTTGTTTATTGGTACTCAGCTGACAAGTCACGCAACTCCCTTCACCCATATTCAGTACAAAGTAATTAATTGTCTCAATAGAAATCACTAGGCAATGATTTCCGCAGTGTTGATCGTGTTTTTCTTCATATATTTTTTTGCATCTACAGTATTGTATTCTTAATTCTTAACAAAGTCTCCATGAGTCCAAAAAAGTGAAAGTGAAACCTAAAGCAGTTAGCTTAGCAGGTAGCTATGCTGCTGCTTAGAGTTCACCAGTAGAATAATTGCTTTTACTTTTTACTTTCAGTCCATTACTCACTAAATTACATGAGTTGTCAACACTTCATTATAAAATATGCTTTGTTTTAATGATTTTGGCCAACTGTTGGTTACTGTAGAGGTTAAAACATTAACATACTTACCATTACTTACCATAGGCCTTACTATAATACAGTGCATACTACTCTACCAAACATATATGTGACATACATTTAACATATTATGGATTTGTCAGATCATATCCCCTTTATAAATCAGGAGGAGCCTGTACCATACAAGTTCATTAATATAATATATAATGCCTTATACAGTGTGTATTTACTGGGGGTCTGAAATGGATTAATTCAATTTACAGTATTCCTTATGGAAACATTTGCTGTTCTTCACAAGCCTTCTGGAACAAATTAATAGCGAGAACTGAGGTACCACTTTATTTGGATCTCACTGTCAGTGTATCATATTGAGTCTATACATTGATGAGAAAAAAAGTTATGGCCACCTGGTCTGCAATACTGCTTTTATAGGTGGCACATGTCAAACCAATTTGCATATTAATGCCAAGATACAGGGTTTCTAACAGAACGTTATCCAGAGCATCAAATTCCCTCCACTGGCTTTTCTTAAACAGTTGAAAACAATTAAACTGGAAATGAATAATGCGGTCACAGTTTGGTTTCTACAAGATCCAACAGTGAGCAGAATATTTTTTGTTGCTCGCTGGTTGCAAATGGAAGCAGAAACACTAGCAGTCTATTTTTAGAATCTTAAAATAAAGCATAGCAAGCAGTATTAGGAAAGCCAAAATGGGTTGGGCATCCAGTAGTGGAAAGGTGTAGGGTGGTAATAGTAAATCCAGGTTATATATAGGTTATATATACACGCTAGTATATGGAAGGACATAAACAACACAATTGTAATTTATATTTATATAATTGTAACCTATTTCTGTTTATATAAATTATTGCTATAAACATATTAACTAGATTACCTTCATTTAATTATTACATATATCACCCAAGCCACCCAAGGAGGATGATCCCAATTCTAGCGTGCGTGTCGTGATTAAAGACGCAGAATCAGTCCCTGTAGTAAAAGCGAACCTGTGAGTAAGTATTGAACACCAGAAGCATAGAGACTGAACGAATGATAGCCTATGAAAATGTTGTGTGACTTAACAGCCGACGAACTTTGTTTCAAGTGAGGCAAAGACGTACAGGTGAGAACTGACTCACTGATGTTT
>JAUZST010052144.1:0-24617 GCA_034779995.1 Parotocinclus haroldoi | reverse complement strand
TTATATTTGGTTGAAATTAATGGGTACCCCAGACTAATGGACTCTCTGCCATGTAAATTGTGTGTGTGTGTGTGTGTGTGTGTGTGTGTGTGTGTGTGTGTGTGTGTGTATGTCTATGTCTGTGCTGTGTTTGTGATGTGTGGGTTTATCTGGCAGTGCAAGGGTATGTTTGGAGCCAATTTACAACTCCACTTGAAAAGAATTACAAACATGCTTTTATCATTCCAGGCTGCAAAAAACAAGAACGAAATCCTCTAGCCTGTTTCCCAGATCATAATTTAAATTTTCTGTCTTGCCCAGTAAATTCTGTGAAACTTCAAATATAAACAGGTATTTCTGCATCTCACCAAACACCATGCGGTTTGTGTTTTGTGTGCATGTCAGTGCGCAAAAGTTAGAGAATTTTTTTTAGATATGTCTGTCTCAGGATCCAGTGAGTGACCTTACGTAGAGGGTTCTCTGTGTACAGATTTTTTTGACTGACATGGAACCTTAAGACAGGTTAATGACATAGACACTGAGGTACCAACTGCACACCAGTTGTTCATGTCCCCTGCACAAGGTCACTGTATACCTCAGCTGTTTGGCTGACCAAACACTAGAGAAGTTTGATAAGGGTCTGAAAAGAGTTTTAAAATACCGAAGTCTGACATCCTCTCACATTTGCAGAGCTTGTACTGGAGAGTAGTTACAGACTGTGATTTTGCAAAGACTGGGGATCTTGCATGGTCAAAACTGTAGCTGAGTTTTGAGATTATTTCCCGTTTTGATGTCATAGAAGACCAAATGTAATGAGAGTTTATATACCTGCTGTTAGGGGAGGGGGAAAATCCAACCTTGTATGCGTCACAATACGGACGTGGCCGATTCAGCATTGATTCACATCAGAAATTGATTATTTAAATGTTAAAAGATAAAATAATGTTGAAGGATGAACGCAAAAGCCGAACTCAGAAGTGCAGGGCTGAATAAACAGTCTGTGAAGTACACATAACAGAAAGACACGAATCAGTGCTGTCAAAGCATCCACCCAGTGAGGAAAGATCGAAGTGAATTACTGAGTTTATCGCAACTTTGCATCCATATTCAGTCATGGAGGACAGCGGCTTTCATGCTGTGTTATGTACATGGAGCTGAGAAAAAGTGTCTTGTTTTGAAGGCATTTCATGCTCGCCGTATGCTATAAGAATATGAAAATCACTAAAGTCTCATAGTTTTAGTCACAGATTATGGTTTTGGAAAGAATTGAGATCTTGCATTAAATTCCTGCAAAACACCGTTTGAAATTATTTCACAACTTTTTAAACACATAGTTAAAAATAGTCAATCAGTAAATGAAAACCAGCATATTCAAGCACAGAGGCTGGAAAATAAGGTACGTGTATTTAATTTGTATGCAGTGTTCATTTTCTGTATTATTTCAATGCTTTCATTTAACTGAGGCTTCATCATTTACCTTATATTATGTTAATTAATCAGTACTGTTACTCATTAAATAACAGTAATATATATAGAACTCTGACAAATATACAGAACAGGAAGTAGCCCAAATACATTTAGAAATAAATGTAGCACAGTCAAATTAATGTTTCCATTATTTGATCAGATATCTGTAGGTCTACACCTACTGAACTGTAAAAATCATCTTATACCTATATCTTATTATAAGAATCTTTCAAATACACAAAGAATTCGGTGTTCGGTGCTGGATAGAGTTCACCTATTGGTTCATAACAATGTTCATATTATTATTTCCATGAGCCAAGACTGTAGACTTATAATAATGTTAAATGAGAGAAAGTCTGACTTACAACAACTGTCCCGACCAGCTTACAATTAAAAATCGAGATGACATAAGCATGACACTTCTCTAGCAAGACTCTTATGATTTTATTCACATGGTTCACATGATGCACATGAATTGGAATTTGCCTGGGATAGTGAAGCTGCTTGAAAAATCATTTGGTGTAAGACCGGCATTACTGACACAGAAAACTCCACAATCTATAATGTGACCTAAACGTCATGGACTCAACATGAGGAAAAAGAAATCCTGTATAGAAAAAAGATACATTGCTAATCGATGAATAATCAACTCGCAGCCTTCTGAATCATCATCGAATCATGAGGTGCCTGTCAGTTCACATTCCTACATGCTATAAGATTACATTATAAGCATTTAATTTATGAAGCATTATTCACAAAAATTATACAAGTTTAACAATGAAATACCGATGCAGTTGACATAAATATATACAGTCGAATCTGGTTAATTGGACCAGCCGCTTATTCGGACCAAATCCTAAAGTACCAAAACAAACCTATTATATATGTGTAATGCTGTTCGCTTATTTGGACCAAAGAATGTGAGACTTCCACAGAGCCACAGTATACATACAGAACAACTCTTCATCTCTGGCATCACTACCCGAAAATTCTCGAGTTTCTCCCCACCACTCTACTGCTACCTACAGGTCTTTGCCTAACGTTTCCATTTTCTACAAAAAGAAGCCACAAGTTGCGACTTAGCCACTGCTAAAGCAGATCAGCAAGATATAGGAGGACTTTTGGGATCAAACACGCCCACCACTTTCTTGATTTTGTTCAAGTGCAGTCCGTCACACTAAGTTCTTCAAACGTTGACTGGAATTTAATAAGAACTTTTTTTACAGTATTTTTCTTTCGCATGCTGAGTGTCTATACATTGAGTTGTAGATAGTTTCGAAAAACTTGGTGGCAAATTTATTTTTCAATGAACAAAGTTGGTAAGCAACAGTAGTTTCTCATTCGCTATACGTCTAAATCTCACAATAAAGGTTTAATGAACATTTAATATGTTATATAGCACGTCCCGTCTTGTAACATAGGGCATGTTCGTTTAATTGGACCAGCCGGTTATTAGGACTAAAACGATCACGTCCCAATGTGGAACTCGATGTGGAACCGGATTTGACTGTATATAAATAAATTTTTTTATCAATACTTTTCTGCTTTGGTCTTCTCCCCAAACCAGAAATTTTGACATTTGACATTTACATTTTACATTTACAGTATTTAGCAGACGCCATTATCCAGAGTGACAAAAGTGCTTTAAGATCTCTGTAACATAAATTATTCCTAATAATCAGTAATCTAAACAAGAATACACTTCTGAAACTGTGATTGTGAAGGTTGTGATGTGTGTGTATATATATGTGTGTGTGTGTGTGTGTGTGTGTGTGTGTGTATATATATATATATATATATATATATGTATGTGTGTATATATTTCTTTTTATAAATATATATAAGACACAACATATTATTTTGGTTAAATTCTATACAACGTTTGCATATTTCTGAATAAGTAAAAGTAATCCCCCAATTTGTCCTCAAAATTACCATCATTACCGCAGCAGCCTATCATTTCTGTAAAAAATTTTTTAAATGTGATGCTTTAACCTATTGGTTATCGACCCTGTTTCACATCACTCTTTGTGTGAGCCAAAGCTTACCACTAATGGTTACAGTAAACATGGCTACTTTTATCAGAACATCAAGACTAGAAAAAGAAGATCTGACTGAAAGATCTGAAACGCGTATAATTAACACCTTGGACCTAATAATTGAAATGATGCCAGCGCTCTGCATCTCAAGCAAGACTCTGGCAAGGTCAGAAAAGCACTATGAGAGTTTGTGATGCAAGTTTAAGTTTGGAAATTACCTGTAGTTGTATAGAGGAAGAACCAAGATTCAAAATTCTCAGCAACATGACATCTAAGAAGACATGAACACTAAAACATGGACATTTCATAGACAAACCTGTAGACTCAGCTAAATATGCCTACTGTGTGCAAGTGTGTGTTCGGAGCTCAACAGTCCTGTATAATGAACTGATTCTTCTCATGTTAGGTCCAAATTAAAGAGTGCTTAGCTTGGTAACCCGACTTTAGATTATCTTTGATTTCCAAGGCATGCTAAGACAGTCTATCTCCAGAGTGTAGCACTCTGTGTCGTTTAACACACATGATTTAACTCATTATCTAATTACCAAGGGTATCATGAGCTCAATCTGCTGTTTCTTTGGGATCTCTGTAGGTCTCTTTTGTGTCTGACACCCATGTGAAGCAGAATCAAAAGTGTATCGTAAGTCTTGTCTTCACCACTAAATAATGCAATATAATATGTAGTAATGTCTCCATTCCTTTTCCTTCTAGTTCCATGAGTGAAAGGACTTTATCTAATAATCTGGCTGGGTTCATAGTGCTCAGATCGAGAAGCTCACTTATAGGGTCTGAAGGTTAATTGCATAAGAGTCAAAACTACATGCAGTAACCTCTCACTACATGAAGGGTTTCGGATTTCTCTCTTTTAACCTGGGGTCAAAGATTGGATCAATGTGTGAGAGCATGATTGAGAGAAATGAGATCTCTGAATGAATGGCAATGGGGCACTGCTAGAGAACTGTAAATGTCACAAAATTTCCCAATGGCCAAAGTTTTGTGTTGATTGACTGCTCAGACTGCTGTTGATCTGATGTGATCTGATGTAGCATCATGATGTTTGTAACACCTGTACAAACCTGCAGCTTTAAGGTAAATTGTGTATTTCTAGAGGGGAAAGGCTTCTGGCTTTCACATTGCCTATAAAATAACCATAGATAGGTGAGAGAGACTACAGGTATGAATATTGCTTCCTGCTTGTGAATTATTTTTAAATATTGCAGACATGGATTCTGAATTGTATTTGTCAGTGACTATTACCAATGTCTTTGGCAACCATTATATGGTGGTTTTGCCCAAAAGGTTGAGTGTCCTGATAAAGAACCCTAAAATCAGATTTTAGGGTCCAGGGGACCTCATTAATGCCGTTATAATCTCCTTGCCATTAATAAAAATGAGGTGGTCCTTCGTAACCTATCTCAAGGTATACTTTATTCATGGGCTTCTTATCCAGACTTCATCGTGCATCCCTGTATTGATCTCTGTCTCCCATGAGATCCCCACAGTAACTAGGGAATGCATGCCTCTGACTGAATAAGCTCCAAATCCTACTAAGAGAGGTAGCAGAGGGATAGCAATTAACTGTGCCTCAGGAGGGCCTGGGGCAAACTAGGGTATGGGGATACTGCAGACATCACTGCTCATTTAATGCTGAGAAAAGAATACTGACTCAGCAAATGCTGTGCAATTGGGAATTTAATTTGTTGTTTGCGTGTAATAAGCTGAATTTAAATTCACATAATGCAAAATCAAATAGAAAAGACCCTGTAAGGGCAAGCAGTCTGTAGCACAGCACAGGTGTAGTAAAGCCTTCAGGGTTTTACCTTATCATCATTTTGAAGTATATATGGTATAATCTAACTCCTATATAATGCCACGGTTGATAAAATAGATCAGTATAGTTCAGAAAGACATGCTACGGTTATTAAACTGAATGCAGAATTTAGGTTTGTATGTCTATTTCTAATGCCATATGACTAAAATACAGTAGCAGTCATGCTTACCTGTTTCTTTTTAAATGCCATATGATCGGCATAGTCTGGGTTGAGTAAAACACAGAATTTGTGCCTGAATAACAACGGTCTTGCGTTTAATAATGTACTATACAACATAAAAAAATTATATTTAGAATAAAAAAAAAAATCTCCTTACGTTTTCATACTGTAAATGTTTTTTGCATTTTGTGGCAACTGGTTGGACACCTGAGTCTCAGTGGTGCCCTCTGGCTAGGCCAGACATCACTCCCTGGCACAAATGGCCATGTCTGAGGGACCCGGATTCCGGCTAGAGAAATGATGCACAATGACCCCTTCCAGTGCGATGCATTGACGCTCGATCCACTGTCTGTGCCCAATAAATCTGGTGATGAGCCTTCATCATAAATTCACAAAACACCCTGAAAAATCTCCGCGATAAAACATGATTCATTAACAAATATATGCCAAGTTGTTTTTTCACTCCAAAATGACATTCCAAACACATTCTTGAGGTCAAGTTGGCGCTCTAAGTTGATCTAGTGTGTGTTTGACTTGTATTGTTATAACCTTGCTACTGTAGCAAATTGAACAATTTGCAGTGGTACCTCGGTTCTTCAAGCAAATTTTTCCCATAAGGAATAATGTATACTGCTAAAAAAAAGAGCAGTGTACAATGAATCAATCCATTATAGACCCCCAGAAAATCTGCATTGTATAAAGCATTATACACTTTACTGGAGCTGTATTGTACAGGTGCTCCCTGATTTATAATGGGAATATGTTCTGAGTCCATCATACGTTTAATGTATCATGGACCGATGAATTTAATGTAGTCCATACTGTGGCATAGCGGAATCTATTACACATTAAAACTTACATGAACCTACAATTGGTCAAAATAATTTAAACAAAGCTTTTTTTATATAATAAACTTTTGATAAATATTATTTAATGTTGTGAGTAGTGGATTGAAAGTAAAAAAAAAGAAAACACTTACTCTATTGGTGATAGTGATGCTGATATTGGTCATACAAATTTAAGCAAGTGCACCGAATAAGGAGCAAATTATTAAAGCCAAGACACATTTTTCTAGTCAAAGTACGACAAGAACCGAATTAGACGTGTTCTGATTTGGACAAGAACCGAGGTATCACTGTACTGTAGGACAAGTCACCGACCTACAACATATAGTCCACTCTACTGGCACCCCAATAGGAGTGAAAAAGGGTTCTAAGAAATTCACCTTTTGATGAAATGGCTTAATCTCAAAATGGAAAAAGAACAAAATCCAATCTTTAAGTGAAGGAAAGATTGGATGAATTTAATTTATATGGAATTAAGGACAAAGAATCTGTTTTCTGAATCAATTTTCCTCTGAGTCTCAAGGAACTTCCAAGCAGTAATCCATGGCTTCCTGTTTCACTGGAGTATATGAAGTAATACATCATATTTTTCTTAGTCATTCTGCCACATGAAAAAGGCAGGTGAACATACACTTCAAATAAGACGTATTCAACCCAATAGCTTTAAACATATCTTATCTACATTTAGGACAATATTTAAAATGTTCCAATAAACTGGAACTGTACCCAACTTGTTCATCCAAGGTGAGAAGCATGGTAAAAGAGGCAATAAAACCCCCTGGGATCAGTGTTGGGGGGGTTACAGAACAGCATCTTTGGGTCAGCAAGCCTCAAATCCAAAAAAGCAAAAAGGCTTTCCTGTCATGTAACCACAAACATGAGCACTTTGAGCTTGTGAAGCTCTAATGGGATTTTGACCGCAGCTATGTTCTATGTTCAGATGAAATGGAAATTCAGTTTTTTAGCAACAGACACAATGTGGGTTTGTGTACAAAGAAGGATGACTATAAGGAAAAGAGCTGTTAAGTGTGGTGGAGGGTTTGTGATTTTGTGATGTTGTGAGGCCAGGGAACTTGTTGGGGTACAAGACATGATGGACTAATGAAATACCCCGAACCTTTTAAAAAAAAATGTCTGCCACTGCCAAGAAATTAAAATGGATCGTAATTTTATCTTGGAGCCGGAAAAGAATCTAAAATATATTTGCAGATCAACACAAAAAGAATTTATTAAACCCAAATCCCCTTTTTGACCTGCACCCTACAGAAAACCTGTGGGATGAACTAAAGTGGAGACTAAACAAGAGGAGACATCTGCTATGTATTTTGCAACCTTATAAGATATTATAGGAGAATACTCTTGTGGTTTTAGTGCTGTTTTATGGGCGAAGGGAGATTGTACTAATTACTAATTCTATGCATAAATTACACATTCTCGATGTGTAACCTTTTAAAAAATATTTTCTCAGATTTTTCTCATTTTCTTGGGATGAGCTAAAGGTAATTGAGCAAAAGGTGTATTTATTGTAACCTGCTTTACTCCTCTTTACCGAGATCCCAATTATTGTGGAGACTGTAATTCTAGAGTCATAATGTTCATAGGTAATTACAGTTAGGCATGGGAAAGGAGACAAATATGAGAGGACAACTCAAGTTTCAAATGAATCTACTTGTTCATCTAATACTCTTTCACCCTGAGTGTATCACTCGAGATTTGGTGTAACTTAAAGGGATGGATTTAACTAAAGAAAACACTGCTGTGGATGAAGACGTTTTCCATTTTTTGTGAAAGATTCACATTTCAATTCTTCAAACACCACTACAGTGTCTTGTGTCTATTACATGTTCTCTAGCGTCATAAATCTGTCTTTGTTCAGTGCTTTTGGTACCCCGGCAACGTAAGTAAGGAACGCAAGTGAAATCTGCAGTAAGCTACAGTGCATTCACTTGGCAGCCGATGAATGTATGCTAATGGATTTGTACACAGGCTGTGCCATTTCACTATAGAAGAGTCGTTATTCAGTACTTACCCATGTCCAACTCGCCATGAACAAACTTCCAACATGTTCTGACTTTCATGAGCAAAGTTGAGTAATAACATCTGTGCAAAGAGCAGCTGGAGTGTTACAGGGATTTAAAGATCTCAGCACCATTGTTCACCACTTGACCAATTAGCAACACTTGTATCATCATCAATCTGTTACACCACCGTTAAAAAAACCCACCCAAACTCGGTGCGAGCCCTAAACTGACCTGCCCTTCAGTTCACGATGAATAGCTTATTACTTTGATGTGCACTGTGAAGAATGACTAAATGAGTAATACAGAAATCAGCCTAGGCAATTTCTGTATGGGTCTGCATTTTGTCTACCATGCTGTCCTCCCTTCCCCCACACACTTGTGCTGGCTGGCTGAGTGGGTAACTAATGTGGATCAAACCGAGAGCAGACAGACACCACTCCCCCATCCCATCTCATCCTGCAGCCTCTCTCACTTTCTTCCACCATCCATCCATCCCTTTTTTTTTTCTCCGTTCTGTTTCATCTATCAGCTTTTTATTTCCCCTCACATTTCCTCTATGCTTCGTTTCCACTCCTTATCTAGTCCTCCCTCGCTGCATACACCTTACATTTATTGCTTTTTCCATTTTTTTGGCTTCACAACCTGGCTTGTGTTTCTCTATCCTTTAATGTTCCCATTTGTCTCTGGCAGTTTATGTTAAAGCCAACTTGTTTCTGTTTTTCCAGCTGTCCTTCATTCTCAATCTCCGTCCCATTCTCCATGCTTCTGTCTTATTTCATTCTCTAATTTGACTTTGTGATTCTCTTCCTATATCAATTCTACTTATCCTTTCCCTCTCATCGGCGTTCTTTCCACACTCCACTGTTCTAATTTATCTGCCCCCACCAGCAACTAATCTATATGCTAATGGGAAGCCTGCAATCAGTGACGTCCGTGTCTGCATAGCTGCAATCAATGATATTTTACTCACATAAGACTAAAATTCGTTTCAGGGTGACACATCCTCAGCCCGGATGCTACTCTGAAAGCACAAGTGGTATAATTTGGCAGTTCTGACAACAGGATCTAGTTTCACTCCACTGAGACCAGGGAAACCTCTCAAATGTAATGAAATTAGACACACCTCTTCAGTAGTGGTCTATGTTATTGAGTGTTGTAAGGTGCTACACCGAGTGGTGACCACTGGAAATCATATTGATCTGTTAGTTCAAGTGTGATTCACCAAAGTCTGAACCTTTCATTCGCAAAGACAGACTGTCACTGAAATTTTGTCACTGTTAAAAAAAAAAAAAAATTCTCTTTTACATTATGGCAGAGCTAATTAGCGCTAGAAGACCACATTATTTAACAAGACCATGCAAATTTCTGGAAATGCCTGGTTGTTTACACCTTGTTTTCTAGATGACAAATGTGTTTGTTTGAGCTGTTGTATTTTTCGATGCGACCAAATTAAAAGTAAGGGCTTCACATCCACTCCGCCCCACCCCCCCAAATATTGTTGTACTTCAAAAATAGTGGATTAAAACAGCTAAACTATTTGTAGTTGTAAGATTATTCAAAAATTATTCTGATTCAATTTCTTCAATATCTGGATGATATACTTCTTTCAAGAAATATCTGCCAGATGATTTTACCTTGGCACAGGCACAATAAAATGCGTCCGAATAAATGTTGTATGCACTGCTGGGCTAACGGATACATATTATGCTGAAACCACTGCATTCATTTAGCCACTGCCTTTCCTTTTAAATACTACACTTAAAAACAGTATAGTAAACACCAGGTATCTAATAGTGTGGGAGCATGGTTAATGTCAGCTCTCTACTGAAACTAGACTTGTCTCTACATTTTGGCAGCACTATCCATCTTCTATTGGTTCCACAGAACATTCGTAAGGGGGTTGGTGATGGTTATGAGAAGGAATAAAAAAAAATCATTACCATCATCTTCATTAGAGGAGACCCAATCATCCAATCCGAGTGTAGCTCTATCGCCCAGATTCGGAAAGGAACCTCCCGTTGGTTGTCGCTAGGAAACCACATAATCAGGGTGGAAAGAGGTAGAGGGCTTGCAAGCATGTGCGTCAGAGAGTGCGAGTTGGCTTGGACGGTGGATGCTCGCTTTGAGTAGGATAGATGCACATGCACACACACACACGTCAGACAAAGAAGCGACAGGCTCCCGGGGGATGGGGCTCACTACAGGAGCGCGTGCCGCCCCACAGAGGAGGTAGGAGATGAGCTTTGTCTGGTAGCGGAGCTTCCTATCTGTTCATGCGAATCTCTCTATTTCACCCCCTTATACCATATTCATTCACCTATCTGTTGGCCCTCTGCCCTCTACGCACATCCTTCTAACTTTCCACATGCATATCTATTTTTAATGCTTTGCTTTTTATGTCTGTGATGGTTTTCAGCAGTCTAGGTAGTTGGTCTAGGTGGCTGGAATTCCTTACCTTAAGTTTATTTCAGTCATTATGACAGCTCTGCATCCAGCATTTAGAAATTACCCAGGATCTGCTCTTAAAGGGCTGAGTGTTGGAATAGTGAATGAGGACTTGGTGCAGAATGAGCTGTGAGCAGCTGGGTGAGTTGTCTGATCTTAGACCTGGTAAAAGAGGAGCTTAACTCGGACTGACAGCTCACCTTTTTGCCAGCGGATCGGTGCAAACCTAAAATACAAAGCCTCAAGATGCTTTGCTTCATTACTCTGCGTTAGATTTATTGATTTGCTATGGTTTTCTCTGTGGCTGACGACGTAGGTTTTGGCATTTCACTTTGTACTTTGATGTGTTCATATGTTGCTGTGGTCATACCCTCCAGTATACATATGTTGTACATATCTTTCTCCTGGGAAAGTGAGTGTAGTGTTCTTTCGTTTTAGGAGCAACAGTGGTCCTTAAGGTCCTAATATAGACCTTAAAGTATGTAAACTTTTATTTCTGATGCTGTCATGTGCTGATTCGGAAGTGCCAAACATTACTAAACACAAACAACTAAAAATCTTGTTAGTTTGAATGTAAAGCATGACAAGTTCTTTGAAGCTTAATTTTGTTTAAAAGTGCCGTTTGGAGATATTGTAAATTTAAGTCGGATTAGAAGACCAGATTTTGCTGTTAATACACACACTTATGTACATTTTCAGTAAGTCATTGCATCCAGCCAGTATTGTAAGAGATTATCAAAGAGTGAGTGTAGACCCCCTTTTCCTCCAACCCTATGTAATGGTTTAAGTAGCAGAGGTATGGATGCAGGTCTGCTTTATATAAGATCAACTACTGTTACTGTGGAGAAGAGTGCAATGTCCCTTGCCAGAAGCCACCAAAAAGTGCAGGAGCTGTGAAGGACTTCACATAGCAGCAGAAAAATCCTGCCCAGCATGGTTAAAAGACATCAAATTCAGCAACTTTAGAGCTCCCAGAATATCAGCTACCCAAAAGCACAGAAATCGGTTAACGATTCCAATTTGAAAAATGATTTTCATCAGTGGTAAATTTGATGTAAGTGACAGCAAATAGATTTCACCTGGATTGACCAAGCGAAACTGCAGCCATTCACTACCTGAAGAGATATCCCTACCGGATCCAAAAGCACCAAAGTACAGCAGTTATGGACAAGGGAGTCATTCCAGATACAGAAGTCCAAACAGAAATAAGATTAAAAAAACTTGTCACAAGAAAGCCCAAGCAAAAATGTAGCTAAGAGTCAGAGTAAAAGAAATAGACCACATAAAGGACATTAAAATGCGAAAAAGCCATCCCTACTGCAATAGTCCAATATATCTGCCGTGGACGTAAAGCTAACGTTGAAGTCAATTGGTTGGAAACAACCCTCAACCCATCATTAATTGTCTACAAGAAATGCAGAAAATTAGACAGAAATCCTAAAAACTGAAAAATGACAACTCTTACAACTGTTTCTTGTCAAATCATCTGAGAGCAGCTGGAGGAGAGCTTATGTAGCTTGCTGCTATCGAGGTTGAGACATGTCTGCAAGTAACAGCAAATACACAAAAAATAATGGGATGTAAAATTATACTAATTAAATATCCCCTAATTTTTGTGAGCAGTATAGATCTGCTAGAGCTGCCATGGTATTCTTGATCACTGACACTCCTTTGCTGTTGCTAGAACTATTCTGGAGTGTCTTAAATGGCCAGTGTGATAGAGATAATTTCCTCATCAATATAACACCAAAGAAACCAGCCTCACTAAGAAGGACCAAGTGGTGAAAGTTAAGTAAGGTGGACTGACCCACATTCCTGGCACTCTGCCAGGAAAAGCTATGTGATGCGTATAGATATATTCATATGATTCTTTATATGCTCTCTCTCTATTATTGTGATTCTCTATAACATCAATTGCTGGTGAAACCATCCCTAGGTGCTTTATGGAAATAACCAGGAAAACAACCCCTTCTTTACAAAGAGCCCTTAAGCAAGCAGAAAGAACTGCCAATAAGCTGACTGCTCAAAATCTGATGAGGTTCAAGCATTGTCATGTGTTGGCCAGGACATCTGCCGACATGACAAAGGAGGACATTTGGAGGACATTTCTAACCAAATGCAGAGCGAGGGCGATAACATGCGAACTATGTGCATGAAGCACCTAAGGGAACTAGAATTCAAGAGAAACTCCACAAGCTGTGAAGGCCCTAGGGAAATTCTGTTCATTAAGCCAAGGCTAGAAAAAGGAAATCATGCATGTAGGCTCTCAATTCCATTATGATAGACTATGCAGCCATTTCCAAGATTCTACAGGAAATGCAAAACCTTCTGAGGCGAATCTTCGTCTGCTGCAACCCAGACCAGATTGGACGTATGGGGCAATTAGTGGTCAGACCAGGTAGCAAAAAAACAGAAAAAAACTAGAGTACCAACATCTCACCAACTGATGCTAAAGCTGCTTTAAACAAAAACATCACAGAACAAATGGCAAGTTGAGTGGAACACCCGGTAAAATAACAAACTGAACCAGCTGTACCCAACGATGGATGGCAAGGCAATCCTATACAGATGAGCTGATGGAATTGAGTCCTATATACCAGGTGCCGTTTTGGCACACAAGACTAAAACACTCACACCTGTTTATGGGTGGGAGTAAGGCAACCTTCAGCTGCTGCCATAAACCTATAACCTTAAAGTATATTTTGATGGAATGCAAGATGCTACCTGGAGAGATGGAAGATTGAAATGGGAGATTTGGGAGCACAATGGGAGAAATCTTGGCTCCCTCCGAGGTTAAGAGACTCCTTCTCTTCCTGTTGGCTACACGCATGAAGTCACTGATCTTAATCATTGGATTATCTTAATTGGTTTTTCCAGCTTGGCAATGTATGAATGTGTAATAAAATGTGCACACGCATGTGACTGCTGCCATGGCCAAGATTGGTTGCTACCTTGTGACACGTGCTATCGGTTAGACTTCTGAGCTGCCGTACTTTTTATTTATTCTTTTTTTTTTTACACTAGTGGTACATTCAGTCAGTACTTGGGTGCACCGACTGCTAATGGTTTAGATTTACATAACAAAGAATTGGATTTTTAATTTTCTGTAATCTCACAAAAGGATGTGACATAATTGTAATAATTAAAGAATTGTTAATTGCATGTGTGGCATTTCAGAATAGAAATAGAATGGAATAGAAAGTAAAATAGCAAACCTAAGTAAGCATGTACATGCGCTGAAAAATCTGATTACCTTGCTTAAATCCAGCTTTCTTAATCAGATTACTTTACTAAATTCGAGACTAATCCTATTAGAGAAATAGGATATTGCTGTTTACATGACGATTTGCATAATCAGATAACTACAGAAATCCACTGGTTTTAATTATGATTAGATTAGCAGTACATACTGGTTGCCTTATGTATTTGTGTAACATTTACACGTTATTTATTTAAAAATTCCCAGTTTGCATAATATATTGATAGTGAGTAAGCTAAAGTATTTTTGATACGATAGTACCTTTGTTATAAATCCAATTTCCCTCAATCTCATAGCAACAAAATTCAAATTGTCCTGCATGGCTCATTTCCCTGATGTATTTTCTCCCTTATGTAATAATGAAATCGCCCTTTATATTTAGAAAATCTAATTATCATGACTATAATTCATTAACTCCTTATAGGGAAGGAAATTGTCCGCTGGGATATAGGCACAGAAACTCTATCTCAGGGTGAATTACACAGTAGGTGGGGATGATATTAACTGAAGCTTGAAACTGATTGACAGATTGAGAGCATAATGGAGGCATATACTGTACAAAAGTGAAATACTGTTCTTTTTTTATAGTGTATACATGTGTGTTATGGGCAATGAAGATAACTAAAGTCATTTGGTTTCCCTAAACAAACCCCTTATCTCTCTACCCCTGTTTCCTCATTCTCTTAACCTCTGGTTGTCTATGGGATAGGGACATTTCTCTTGAATGGACACACTTGTTCTCACTCTCTGCTTCTCATTCTTTTGTGTGTGTGTGTGTGTGTGTGTGGTGTGTGGTGTGTGGTGTGTGGTGTGTGGTGTGTGGTGTGTGGTGTGTGGTGTGTGGTGTGTGTGTGTGTGTGTGTGTGTGTGGTGTGTGGTGTGTGTGTGTGTGTATAGTGTGTACGAGCAGGATCCTGAATCAGGTTTGGCTGAGTGCGAGTCTCTACTTAAAGAATCTGATCTGGATCCAGCAGTGAGACTTGGGGATGTGTTTGGGTTCATTATAGAGCATCACTGTCAGCAGGCCAGCTTCCAGAAGGTCAGTCTGCATTCAAAAACAACAGAAGATAAAGAATCAGAACCATGGAATAATTTATAGAAGCATCAGATGTTCGCCAAATGCCGAGACCGCCATTTAATCATTTAAATTAGACTGTAAATGAGTGTACTCTGGGCACCATCTATTAAACTAATTTTCTTGATCACAAAGTACTAGTTAAGAATGTATATGTATTTAAACACATTACTATGACATGTGTTGTAGGCATGGATAAAGCTGGAGGAGCTGAGACGCATTTATCCTTCGGTGAACATGAGCGCGTACATAAGTCAGCGCAGCCTGGAGGCTCTGCAGAATGCCATGGGAGTGCAGTTGAATCACGCAGACACCTCACACACCAACGCACACCACGATACAGACATTAAACACACACACACACAGAGTGACGGAGAGGATGAGGAGGAGGTGGAGGAGGATGAAAACCTTGACGACTGACAAATATTTATTGCGGAGTAGCTACAGAATGTGCCTGTAGGTTTCTTGCAACAGAATGGCCAGCATGTATTGCCTTCAGGAACACACATTATTGACTATACCTTCACCCATTCTGTAGTGTATTTCACATAGCCATTCTATATATTTACTACAATGTTTAACGGACATAGTGTCTGTATTTTTGTATTAACCTTGTATAGAAATGTGTTTCATTTTAATACAACCTTTTTCAACAGATCACATTGGTCTACTTCTATTTGCCTATGGGTAGACAAAAGTTGCAAAAGATCATGGCACTGAAATACTGAATTCATAGTTTTGAGTATTCTTTACACACTACAGTCAAGCTAGAAAGCCATGATCTCGGACCATGAGGAACAAAGCACAGCCCAGTCCGGCAACCCCACCCACACACCCGGCCCAGCAACAGGATGATTGCTTGGCCAAAGGGCAGTAAGGAAGTAAGGAATTTCTGAGAAAAACCCAAACCTTCAGCCCCTTAGGACAAGAGAATGAGAATTCCTTTTTTTAATTCTATGAATTACAGAGTCCTGTACCTTGTGAACAAAGTAGGTGTTCTGGGTTTATATACCTGGCCATGTATAGATTTGCCAGCACAGTGCCAACAGTACAAGACTAATATGACCAAAATTTTAAATTCTAATTAGCCCTAGAGCTACTGTATTTTTTATTAACTGGATATCCTTTAGAGATTTGCTAGAGTATTATTAAAGCCTTATAGCAATTCACCATTGAGGTAAAAACGTTAAGCAAAAGCTAGCAAAGAGAGGAGTACATTTCTATGTTAGGAACATTGTGGAAGAAAGCAATTCTAATAATGCTGCTATTTCTGCTAATCTGAATCTAATGTAATCAAAGTTTTTACAGACTGGTAAAGAACGATGATCGAGATTTAGCAAATAATTAGAAACAGTGCATAGCTTCACCATAGCAGTGAAAAGTAACAGTGTAAGCAAACTGAGCATGTTTATCACATGCCATTGTGAAAGTTTAAAAGTGTACTCTCCTACACCTATAACTGGTGATTCTATTCAGTTACTACAGGAATAGTTCTTTATAATACTGCAGAGTTATTTACTATGATAAATGATGTGTCATATTGATCTGAACATATATATCGTTTGCATGCTCCTAATGAATCTGTGAGTTTCATCCAGGTACTGCAGTTTCCTGCCAATTTTGCCCAGTTCACAGACTCGAGGGGGGGGTGCATAATTGGGCTGAGAGGATAGGGTGGTTGTTTGGGCAAATTACCTGACATCTAGCCTCTGCTGACATAGTTGGCAGTTTTTTTTTGTTTTTTTTGTTATTAACGGTCACCTTTGAGAATGTGGTCCCAACTCTCTTCAGGTCATTGACCAGGTCCTCCCATGTAATTCTGGACTGAATCTTATCCTTACCCCACGAGGTGAGATCCTGCATGGAGCCCCAGACCATGGAAGACTGACAGACATCTTGTGTTTTTTCCATTTTATAATAATTTCACCAACTGTTGTTTCCTTCTTACCAGTATGCTTGCCTATTGTCCTGTAGCCCATCTCAGCCTTGTGCAGGTCTTCAATTTTGTCCCTAGAGTCCTTAGACAGCTCTTTGGTCTTGGGCATGGTGGAGAGGTTGGCGTGTGATTGACTGTGTGACAGGTGTGACTGTGTGTTGAGTGTGTGGACAGGTGTCTTTTATGCAAGTAACGAGTTCAAACAGGTGCAATTAATACAGAATTAAGGATGGCCTCGTAAAGAAAAACTAACAGGTCTGTTAGAGCCAGAATTCTTGGTGGTTGGTAGGTGATCAAATACTTATTTTATGCAATAAAATGCAAATTAATAATCTAAAAATCATACAATGTGATTGTCTGGATTTTTTTAAGATTCTGTCTCTTGCAGTTGAAGTGTACCTACGATAATTAATTACAAACCTCTCCATTCTTTGTATGTGGGAAAACTTGCAAGATTGGCAGTTATCAAATTCCGTACTTATTTTCCCTACTGTATCTAACAGAATGGTACATTGTAGTCAAAAAGGGATGAACATGCTCAACAACAATACACAGGTAGACTGTGGCTTTTAAACAATGCTCATTTGTTATTAAGGGCCCAAAAATGCCAAGATAATATCCCCCAAAACATAGCCCAACAAACCACTACCACTACCAGCATGAACCGTTGATACAAGCCAGGATGGATCCATGCTTTTATTCTGACCCTACCATTCAAACGTTTCAGCACATTTTTTCCAATAATCTATTTTCCAGTTTGGGCCAATGCAAATTGTAGCTTCGGTTGCTTGTTCTTAACTGTTGTACATGCAGAGATGCTCTTCTGCATACCTCAGTTGTAAAGATTCGATATTTGAGCTGCTGTTACTTTGGCATCTGGCATCATTAAGGCATTCATCACCCAGAGAACTGCCATTGTTTTCTCTTTTTTTAGTTACTTCTCTGCAAACCCTAGAGATGGATGTTTGGGAAAATCCCAGTATACCAACAGTGTCTGAAATACCCAGACTGGCCATTATAGCACAGTCAACCATGCCACATTTAAACGGCACTTAAATCATCTTTCTTTATTTCTTTCAGCATGTCAAAATGAAACTTTCTGTGTGCATGTTAGACAATGAGCAGTGTTTCTATATTATTCAAAAAATGTTTAGTCTGTGATGTTTTTCTTCGACAACAATGACGTTTAAAGCATTCTTTATTGCATGAGTTTATGTATTCAATTACATAGTGACTAAAGCCAAACAAGAGAGAAATGACAGCACGGTGTAACCCATGGTCACACAACACTGTTTATGGAGACACCATGATAGGTAAAACACACTGAGACTTCTGCTGTTGCAGAGAATGGACGTAGAGGAAAAAGAGGATTCACTGAATGAGCTGAAGGTGCAGATTCAATTTCTGACAAAAGAGAACGTAAGTGTTGGGTCTTAAATTTGAATTAATATGTCAAATTGAAAAATAGTTATTAGTTGCTATAGTTGTGTTTAAAATTACATAATTATTGACTAATAACATGTATTAGTAGAATACAACTAATAGAATATTGACCAACAAAATTTGAAAGACATGCATTATGCTCATTATGCTTTATGAGTGTACATCTGGTATGTCTCTGAAAAATGTGAAAAATTGTATGCTATTTGCAAAATATATTTGTGCCAGAACAGCACAAACTATTACTTTAATAAAGTACTCCATGTTAAAACAGAAGACATGTAATATAATAAAAAATAATCCTAATCCAGCCCTTATACTTCATAGAAATATCTAATACCGGTAGTCTCAACTAGTCTCTCTATGTCATGTGGGAAGGATCAAATAAAATTAAACTAATAAACAAAACAAAAGAAATAACATATTTGTGCCAAATGTCACTACAAAAGGCAGTAGGAAAGCATGTATTGCACTGTCAAGTAGGAAAGTCATGTCCAATCTGAAATATGTTGGTTTAATAAAAAAATGTTTAAGACAATGCCAAATAATAATAATAATGTAGCCAATACAGAATACAGAACAATATTATTAACCCATTTACAAATTAGAATTTGTAATATTGTTATCTAGTGATGGGCATGTGTGTTTGTATGTAGGAGCGCTTGTGCAGTAAGCTGGGCTCCACGCAGAGCAGAGCGGCTCAGCAAGCCGCCTCCAACCAGGACCTGAGCACCCGACTGGTGCAGAGTGAGGAGGAGAAACTGAAGGTGCCATTCAAAGGATTATATCAGGAAGGCATATCTAATGTACTTCGATTTAACTCAAATGTAGTCACTTAGCCCAATCATTTATTGTCTTTGTAGGTTTGCACTCTAGGTATAAAATCAATGTGATAAAGACTATAGACTGCTTTCCATCGCACTTGTGTTTGCAAATAGATTTCATTCTGATTTCTGTCAAATTTAGCAATATTAGCCTTTCCACCTCATACCTCCTACTAAAATAATGTCTAATTTGATTGTCTATAACACTTTGCAAAAAGTATGTAATCGCTTTCATACAATTAAGCGGATATGACACTTCACTATTTTTGTTTATTTTTACAGGGTAGCTAACATTCTGGTTTTGTTAATCATACCTCCTCAGGTTTTTATGGCCTGAGTTTTTGAGGTATTGACTTCAATAATGAAAACAACATTCTACATTAAGCTGGTTCCAACTTTCTGTAACTGCCTTCACCAACCATGAAATTTCCACCATAAACTCAGATTGAGATTCAGACTGTGATGTGACTTTCCAAAGAAAAGCTTACATTTAGTCTGCAGTAAGATGCACTATCACCCTGAAAATGACTTCGAACATGACACCAAACTTATTTTTTATTGATGGAATGAAAATCATTTTAATGTACACCTGTACATTGACTGATTAGATAATTACTGTAATCTCCCTTGGTCCTTTATCTGACACTATGCATAAATAGGCAATATGTATTGTTCTCTTCATGCAGTTATCTTTAAATGTTTCATTAGAATGACACCCAACAAAAGTTTCAGTATCATCTCTTTGGCCACTGTAGTTTCATGATGAATATCACATCCATCCAACCATCCACTCTTGATATTTGCTTCCCTTTAATCCAATATATCAGTGTTTTCTTCTGTATAAATGTTCACCTTGTATAAACATTTAGTTCCTATTTGTACTAGATATGTTCATATTATTTTGATTATTAGACATATGTATTAGACACAACTTCCTGGTAACAGCCAAAATCTTTTGCTACATTCCATGTTGGATTTCCCTCATTAAGTAGTTTTCCATTGTTTCAACTGAAATTTTTTTCGTTGGAGCAATTACATCAGTCCCCATACAATTCATCCAAATTGCCCCTATCATTCATCCATCATATCATACCCCTTTCCCACTTTATCCCAATTCAAGCCCATTCATTAATCACAATTCATCCAACAAATCTCTCCCATTCATCATGCAATTTGCAATTATGATCAAAAGTTAGTTTCTCAGATGATGCAGCGAGTTTTTACTTGGCAAAATATAAAAATCTAGATATCAACCCAAAAATCAATGACTCCCTAATAAGGTGTCATTACTCAGGTGGTATCCAGTCTCAGATGCAGAGGCTTGGTGACCTCAAAGCCCACGTGGTGGCCATATAAAAAAATCATCCAGTGTGAGTATTCCATAATTTTTGCCAGGTGTTCAGGTAACTGTGGCATTTGTGTTCTTGTTTCATTTATTTGCATTTAGATCTCTAAAGAATGTGTGGAGGTGCAAATTAAAGCCAACAAGCTGAAAGAGAAATATGAGGAAGAGATATTTGAGCTTCACAATAAGGTCTTTCACTCTTTCTCACACACACACACACATTTACTTATCCAGCATTTAGCATATGCCCTCATCCATAGAAACTTATTGTCATTAACTCAGCTAGGTCCCAGGTAGGTTAACATACCCTACTTCCCACTGACCCCTCAAGACGGCCGTCTCCTTTGGTGCTCTCTATGTGTATTTTACAGTATTGTACACTGTACAGAAAATAAATATGTTCTGTCTGTTTAATATGTAATTTAGAAATACTGAACACTTGCTTAACCATATAGCATTAGAATGAATCTTTCTTAATCCTAACTCTTCTGTGAAGCACTTTTATAGCACAGTCCTAGGTGCGTAAACATAGTCAAACGTGCCTGACCATTATCTTTTCCCTTCCCTGCAGGTGTTATGCCAGGAGGGTGTGGTGTCAAATCTTAATTCAGAACTGACTCGGCTCACGCAACAGGCAGAGTCAGCATCATCACAGTTAGTGGTTGCAGAGGGTAAAGAGTGTGACCTGGCAGAAGAATATTCAGCTCTGAAGAGTAACTTCCTGTCTGTGAGTGAGGCTCTGGAGCATGAGATCGCATACACTAAGGAGCTGCGTGATGAGTTGCAGGCTCTGGCACACGCATATGACACACTTTTGCAGGATAGACAGCGTGAACACACAAACTCCCTCGAGCTTCAGAGAGTAAGAGCGCTCCTCAGCAGGGTGTCACACAGCAGAGTGAGGGTGAGTCGCACAACACAGACACACATACACACACATGATGTGTGTGCACTAATCAGAACTAGCGTTCTTGTGTTTTCAGCCTGAGGACCTGAGCCAAGGACGCGTGGTTGCTGGGGACACACGTACTCATGTGAGAACGTTTCATATATAGAACTGATACAAGGCCGTGTGTGTGTGTGTGTGTGTGTGTGTGTGTGTGTGTGTGTGTGTGTGTGTGTGTGTCTGTGTGTGTGTGTGTCTGTGTGTCTGGGTGTGGGTGTGGGTGTGGGTGTGGGTGTGGGTGTGGGTGTGGTCAATGCAGGGTAGTATACACTCACCGGCCACTTCATTACATCCGTTCAATGGCTTGATATTTCAAATATTATTATATTATTATCAGTCAATCACATGGTAGAAAGTCAATGCACTGGACTGGACTGGTTTGAACTGTTAGAAAGGCAACCAGGGTATAAAGGATATGAAGTAGGAATGCATCTCAGAATGCATAACGCGTGTAACATTGAAGCAAATGGGCTACAGCAGCAAAAGACCTTACCAGATGCCACCCTTGTCAGCTAAGAATGGGGGGGCGTAATGCACTTTATGTTTCTATACTTATGAGGACGAGTGTCCTTCAATAATAGGAAATATAGGGATAATATGCAAACCTGGAATTTTCACTTGTAATGACGGTTTCTCCAGTCCTCACTTCTCTCCTTGAGTTTTTTTTTGTTTTTATAAAAGTGTCAACTTTTATTTGAAATACTAAAAGAGCCAAAATAGTCTTGTTTTAGGTTACTAAGGTGTATGTGTAGAGAATAACTTATCTGCAGCCATGTTTATTGTTATTGTTATTTCAATGGAAAGTTCACAGAAGAACAACAAGACAAATGTGTGTCTGCATGTGTGTGTGTTTTAGAAGGCTCCAAAGGAGCTATGGGAGGAGCTACAGCAGATGAAGAAGAGTTATGAAGAGCAGCAACAGCAACTGGAGGAGAAAATGTGAGCGGACTTGTGAAGTGATACATGGATTTTGCGTGTTAGACTGTTTGTCAGAAACACACCATAATACGAGGATTAACTAATCAAATCAACTGTTATTTATTTTTTATCTTTACACAGAAAATGTACTTTTGCATAAAAGCACTGGCACTTATTATAGTTATATATAGTTATATTATTTACTTTGTGTTGTATTAGGAGGCCTGGCTCCTAGGGGCCCTAAGTAGTTGCTGACAGTATATATATATGATGGAAAAATACATTGTTTCTGTCAAAAAGGGGGTATGGATAGGGTTTACATAGCCCTGTGTGTGCTTACTGAAACACAAATGAAATGAAATACAAAGAAAGCCAACATATGTACATGTGTTATGTCTCTCAGTGCAGCTATGGGAAAGGAGCAGCAAGATAACAGGAGAGCGATTCGCAACACACAGCAAGAATTTGCACAGCAGTCAGCTGTGAGTATACACACAATTTGAAGAACCATTACCAATGGCTTGTTTGTTGCTGTAGCTACAGTTAATAAGTGAAAGAAGGAAATAAAATAAAAATGAAAGGCTAGCTGATGTCACTTGAGTTGTCACAGATTTTGTCCGATAAAGTATTATAATTAACTAGTGAGTCAGTGGTAGTTAGTATAGAAAAAGTCAGTACAAGAAAATTTAGATTTGTAATGAGTTAAGTTAGGTTAGACTTCATATACAAAACTGAGAAATTAAACAGTACTTTGCACTCAGCTGGAAATTTTATGATGAAAGTAGATTGAAAATGTTCGTTTGGGGGAAATGGCAGGGGGGAAATGACCTGCACCCAGCCCAATTATGTATACTCTAGTGAACTATGCTTGAACTTCTATGCTATTGGGGTTACTTATTCCCCCCACAAACAGAAAACATTGGCAGTATGTAAATTTGCATTTACCGGTATTGTAGAATGCACTGTTGTAGTTTAGTGTCCAAATTGTGCAGTTTGTATGAAATCAGAAGTAGGGAACAATTACTGAACATGTAAATAACCTTAAACAGTTCAAATGATTGTGTTTTTCTCCCGCTGTGTGGGTGTGCATGGTGTGAATGTGTATTTGAATAGACTCTGCTTGTCTCACAACAGCAGCTAAAGGAGGTGGAGGCTGAAAACTCTAAACTACAGAATCAGCTCAAGGAGCTCAGCCAGGAATACAGAGCACGCCTTACACATTATATACATGATATCACGGTACACACTTTTATACTGATCATTAATTAAGTTTACATTAATTTTTGAAAGGCTCCAAAGCAATGTCTTTATGAACCGAAAGTATTTATAGCTATTAACTCTATAATGTACATAAAATGCCCAACCACTTATTTTTAAAAAGCAATGTTTCTTACCGTACTTTTATTTAATTGACGACAGAATGACCCTGTAAAACTGTGTTTTTTTTCTGGTCGACTTCATATAATATGTCATATCATATAATCAAATAGTAATGATGATGATGTGATTTCAAACAGGAGAGTCATCAGGTAACAATTATTTCGTACAAAAGCAGCATCTAGGAACGTCTGAGATGTCAGAGGAAATCCAGCTTTTCAACAAATATGTTGGTCAGTGCCCTTGGCGAAGGTCATTTACACTTCTGTGGTGGTAGCACTAATGCAGAAACGTTATTAGAGCATTATATTTTCCATTGACATCCGTGCATTTCTATACAAGACAATGCAATTCACATGCTGCACACATTATAAAGGCAGGCAGCGCGGTGGCTCGGTGGGTAGCACCACTGCCTCACAGCAAGAAGGTCCTGGGTTCAATCCCAAGGTGAAGTGGCCTTGGTGCTTTCTTTGTGGAGTCTGAAATATCTCAGTTTCATACTGTCCGCAATAAAATAAAAGTCAATGTAAGAAACACTGTGGGGTTTTTTATGTGGATTTTCCATACTGTCCCTATTTTTTCTGATTTGGGTTTGTACTAAGCTTACTAAAGTTTCACAGACATTGGTCTGTCTCTGTGTGTGTGTGTGTGTGTGTGTGTGTGTGTGTGTGTGTGTGTGTGTGTGTGTGTGTGTGTGAGTGTGTGTGTGT
>JAUZST010052133.1:0-24618 GCA_034779995.1 Parotocinclus haroldoi | reverse complement strand
AAATTACACGTATATAATAGGATTTGTTTCGGTACTTTAGGATTCGGTCCGAATAAGCAGCTGGTCCCATTAACCGGATTTGACTGTATATAATTCACTCTCAAAATATAGTCTATTTATTACTATGCTTGATTGTAATTATTGCACTCAGATATGTTCTTTTCTGTTAATATTCATGTCGCTTTTCTGTATTTAGCTACTCTGCTATTACTAGAAAGCATATTAACGATATTACTTATATATAACATCAGGGTGTCCGAAGAGGGTCCTGGTCCTCCCACGGTTGCTTAGTTGTAATTCTTAGGGCGTTTTTCCTTGCCACTGTTATCTTTGGCTTGCTCAGGTTGGGTCTGGCCTTGCATGATACTATGCTAGATAGTAAAAAATTGCAAAGCTGCTTTGAGAAATCTGATTTAGACGACAAACGACGACTGGCCAGACGCCGTGATGCGTTACGGAGCGAATACGATGCGGTCTAAGTTGTGTAGAACTGGATAGTTTTAATAAAGCACAAGGTCTTATGTAGACGTGTAGGAGCGAAATGGATTTCATAACGCGACTGCTTGTACCGAGCGTTCTTTCCGAGCGTCTCCCGTTCCGCCTCAGTCTAATCCCTCACATGGAGGCGTCACTGTACTGAGCAAAGGCTTTGGAGAAACGTTCACTGCGCCTTGGGTTTCATAATCATAACCCTACGTGCGCCCATCAGCGGCGTACGGCATTACGGCAGGTTGTGCCGTAGAGTTCATCTCAGCTACTGTTAATGGCTAATCACTTACACAGCAGGGCAAACCATCACAGTATCCAGCCGGGAAGGAATTTATGTACTGTATATGAAAAGCTATATTAAAAAAAAAAAAAAGAAGAGATGCCTTTGTCGAGTTTCAACTTTTTTAATGAGGGCACCGTGGTGACAAATGGCTCTTCTGCTGCCGTAATGCAAAAGTTCTGATCGTGTCATTAAAAGGAATTTTCTGCCTGAACTCCTCGCATCTCGCCAACAGGGATGGTAATCAAAACAGAACTATGAACTCCGCGTACTCCTCTCTCCAATTTGGCTGTGGGGGATTTATTAAGAATCCCCCTCCTGTCTGGATTGAAAATGCCCCTGCGCGCGCCGGGCTCTGCGCTGATGTGGAAATTCATTTCGCTCATGCGAACGGCCCAAGCTGTGCTAAACGTTTGGCCATCGCGGAGCTAAAGTTTGGATGACGAGTCATTTCATCGCTTCCTATATGAGGAACCTTGGATTGTCTCATACAGCAATATACACTAGGTAACCAAAAGTTTGGGGACACTTAAGTATGACAATAAATGTAGGTAACAGTATTGAGTTTGTCCTCCATGTGCTACTGCAGCAGTCGTCACTCTTCACTCTTCAGAGTTAGAAGATGGGTGTGAGGTCTGGCGATGATATCAGACTAATGAACCCGGGCTCACTAACAAACCCGCGTTGATCTGTGGAGAGTCATCGCTCCTCCTTCTACTACTGAGGCCGCAACAGGAACTGTTGGATAGTGCTGAGACATGGAGCTTCTGCTCAGTAGTCCTTATAGTCCAGGTAGTCCCCCATATACGACAGAGATACGTCCCAGCAGATCCTTCATAAGTTGAGCGTATTGTAAATTGAAGAGTTTAATATATATTGTATTTGGAGATACACAAATTGATTGGACAGTGACTGGGCTCCAAAATTAATTAACTACTAATTCTGTGCCGGTCACTTGCACAACGGCGACAAAAGCGGTCACACGTAAACAGCACAGCGCTTTTACTGACCCGAATTCAGTTCAAGAAACTGTGTATAGAGATTTAAACACGGCTCAGCCGCTCACCGGATTGTTTAGGTTCATGATGAAATTTCAGCTGTGTTTTAAGTGCTTCTTAGTCAACTGCATACTCTCCCTAAATAGCACAGCACTAACGAGAGACTAGGGATACTAATGCTGAGATAATGATCGATTTCTGACACAGCCATGTCTTTAGGGCTCGGTAGGGAAGCTCTTCAGGGCGTGGTGGTCCGTAGTCCATAGTCCAGTACGTAGTGGTTAAGGTACAGGACTATGGACCAGATGGTTCAGGTTCAAATCCCACCTCTGCCAACAGATGGGTCAGTGAGCAAAGCCCTTAACCCACAATTGTTTAGATTGTAAGACTTTATGAATTGCAAGTCACTCTGGATTACACACATGGTAAAAATTAAGAAATCCTGAAAAGATTCAGTACATCAAATGTAATAAGACGTTCAAAACAGCATCTCTTTGCTGAATCTGAAAAGTTTGAACGGCCTTCTGGAGCCAACCATCGAATTCCGAGGTTCCACGCTATTGTACGCATTGTACGTATTGTAAACATATTAGGGTAAATCTGATTTTAGTAACAGCTAATATAAATAAGTTCTGTCTTACAATGAAAATTAGAGCCTGTTATTATTCCAGGTTTGTCAAACACATTCTTGTAGTAGTTGTGCGTGTCAATAGCGCTAGGCAAATATCTTTAAACATCCCAAATCCAAATTAATAAGGTAATAATAGTACTACTAATAAAATGCCGTCTATGATGATCATGCCCTCTGGTGGTCAGTGCTGAGCATCTCTTGATTAGATGTGTATACAGAAAACGTGTGGTTACGTCGTTACACCAACGGTAAATTTGGATTCATAGTGCCGCACGGTACGGTGGCTCAGTCTCGCCTCGCAGTGACAAGGTCTTTTGTTCGACCCCAGGTGTAGCGATCTGGCTTCTTTCTGCATGGAGTCCCCACCCATGTCCGCAT
The DNA here is from genome assembly GCA_034779995.1 of Parotocinclus haroldoi. Classification (NCBI taxonomy): domain Eukaryota; kingdom Metazoa; phylum Chordata; class Actinopteri; order Siluriformes; family Loricariidae; genus Parotocinclus; species Parotocinclus haroldoi. The sequence goes on along the minus strand of JAUZST010052133.1, from coordinate 21,842 downwards.
GGGTTTACTCCAGGTGCTCTGGTTTCCTCCTACAGACATGCATTAGGCCAACTGGAGTCTCTAAAGTGCCCTGAGTGTGTACGTGTGAGTGCGCGTGCCCTACAATGGCCATCCTGTCTAGGGCTGTTCCTGCCTTGTACCCTGTGCCCCTAGCTAGGCTCCGCCTATTTATTTGAATATTCCCCAAATCATGCCACAAGTCCCAAAATCTGAAAAATCTCTATTCTATTTCAAAATTACCAACCAAGTGTAGGATGGCCATGAGCATGTTATTGAAAAAAAGCCCACATAGGTCGCATTAATATTCTGCAAAAGTACGCTCGCCTTAAAAGACTTTTCCCACTTTTTAATGGCACTACTCAGCCTAACAAAGGCACGAGCATGGTAGAAAATAACACCGTAATGATCCGGCTAGTCCGAATTTTGATTGCTCTCCACAGCAAGCTCCGACTCGAGACCCTGCCGAGATTTCTTGCAAGAAAGCGAGCTTTACGCTTGTGCCCTGTCGTTTCCCCCCACACAGCCCACCCACTCCAGCGCCACTAGCCTCTGACTTAATTATGTCAAATGGAGGACTTTTTAAAAAGACTCTGTTCGAGCGGCCTCCTGCGCGGCCGGTGGCCCCCAGCAGGGCCCTCTTGTCATGGCTCCCATGAAAGGCTAGATGAGGAAGGCAGCATAATGGAGGCCAGCTTTCTGACGGCGGGAGAGGAACGTCAAGGAGCTCAGGCCTCCTCCTGGAGACTCTCATTTTCTGTGGAGCAGGTGGGAGTCTTTTGTTCTCGTCCTGCTGCTAAAATCCATTTAGCTCGCCGCACCTGACATACAGACAAGGAGCACTTCCAGTTTTAGCCGGCGCTGAAAGGAGCCTCTAATGAAACAGTTTTGCAGCAAGCAAGCGCCCGTGATGGAGCTCACTCGTCGAAGGCGCGCAATTGGCGTCTAATGAATTTGCCTAAATGGTGGCAGAGTGGGGGGTTCATTTGTGGACTGCGTACCTTCTAAACAGTTCTTGGAAATGATCAGGATGCACAGACATGGTTCATCTAATGTAGATATGAGCAGGTGACGTGGCCGTTCAGAACACAGTGCTCATTTACAGAAGGTTTATCTCAAGATCCCCAGTTATCTGCACCGGTCCGATATTAGATTTGGCACCCACAGTTATTTTATATTTGCGCTGAACTATTTTTTTTTAGCTTTTTTTTTTCTTAAGGCTGTCATTCATCAAGCTAAATATCTGATGCCGCTGACTGCCGAGTCATGCATGTAGCTCTGTTTTCATTTGAGCCATATATCTCAGCCACAAACGTAATTGTTCACGATTGTGACCCTTTTAAAAGAAGGTTACAATTTAAAATGGTATGAAGGGAATGAACTGCACCTTATATTTACAGTAATGTTTGATTGAACTTTATTTTTGCTTAGCAGATACATGACAGATCCGTGTTTTAACAACAGGTCACGTATGGATTCTAATGTGAACGGTTGTGGTAGCCTAGCGGTTAAGGTACTGGACTCTGGACCACAAGGTCCAGGGTTCAAATCCCATTTCTGCCAAGTTGCCACAGTTGGGTCCTTGAGCAAAACCCTTAACCCACAAACTGCTTGGATTGTAAGACCATATGAGTTGTAAGTCGCTCTGGATAAGGGCGTCCGGTAAATGCTGGAAATGTAACCACAATACAGTGTTCCCTCGCCACTGCGCGGTTCTCCTTTCGCGGGCTTTTCAAAAATATTCACGGAAAAAAAATCTATCGTGGATTTTCGCCGTTTGGCGTTTTTTTTGCCGAGCTCGATCTGCACATGCGTAGTACGTGTGGCATAGTTAACGCATACCTATAGATGCATTTGATGAACATTTACAATTAAAAAAAAAATCACAAAATGTATAAAAATATATACAAAAATATTAATTCTAACAATAAAGGAACGTTATAAATCCTAAAATATTACGATTTACGGTAAATAGCGTATTTACTCAGCGGATTCAAGCCCTACGATGCCACCCAAACGTTCTGCAAGTTGTAGGGCTAAAATAGTGTATAAATACTTAGATAAATCTAGCGTCCCTACTTAGTGGATTTCCGTTTATCGCGGGTGGTCCTGGAACGTAACCCCCGCCATAAAACGAGGAAACAGTGTAACGTGATACACATTGCTTATCGTATCCACCTAAGAAATTCAACATCGCGCGTCCCTAATTAAAACCAGGCAACATCTCTTCATCCGTCTGTATTTTCAGGCAATTCATTTTCCCCGGTGCTGTCCTTTCAATTGCATCAATTCGTATTTCTGTGTAGGAGTTTAAAAAAGGGTTGGCGACATAAAGGAAGGCTGTAGATGACTCACCGGGACTTGTTGCGAACCCAGAAAAATCCTTGTCGGTTTGTCAAAACAGATACGGTTCATTCATTCAATTCATTCTTTTTTTTTTTTTGCATGATGTGGGCTTCTTAAATGAAACCACTGCATGCATTTGTATATATAAATAATAGCAGTTTGGTTCGTTTTGGTTGGTCATGGTGACATGTTCAGCTCAGTCAGTGGTCATGGGAATGGAAAGAAGATGAAGTAGCTGAGTGGAAATGTTTGCACTCATGTTTTATGGGTTGATAAAATGATTGATTTACCATTTATTTCCAACAAACGTTCGGTTATACGGTGTAATTATAATGCAAAAGGGGTTTAAGGACGATTTAAAGCCAGACTGAACAGCATGTAAGATCATCAAGTCCAAGTCAAAGTCTAATTAATTTATATAGCGGCCTTTACAATGGCGCGTTCTCTCAAAGCAGCTTTACAATATTATATGATTTTTAAAAGGCCAATCCCTAATCGAGCAAGTCTAGGGCGACAGTGGCAAGGAAAAACTCTGAACATAGAGGGAAGATACCTTGGGTGGCCTAGATGTTAACTGAAGTCATTACGTTGTAGTAATAGTAAAATTAAGTAAATAATACAATTTAGATGAATAATTAAACGTAAATTGGTAATCAAACTTAAATTAAATAATGAAATAGATTTAAGATAATAACAGAAGATTTATAGTTGCACTATTAAGTTTTAGATATACTCTAAGTACTCAGATCAGTTAACCCAGTGCATGTCTTTGGACTGTGAGAGGAAACCGGAGTACCCGGAGTAAACCCACGCAGCCGCGGGGAGGACATGCAGACTCCACGCAGAAAGGACCCAGGCGTCTCCACCTGGGAACAGTGGTAGTCTAGTAGTTTCGATACTTTGCACATAGCGTTTGGGTTTAATTAATAATATTTAATTAAAACACAATATTGGCACAGTAAAACATGAAACACATAAGAGTAGAAAGGTTATACCACCTTGATCACCAGTCTGTCAGACGCCTTGTAGACGTTGCTTGTTACACCAGGGCAGGGGTGTTTTAACCATCATTTATCGGCACCCCGCTGGCTAGGCGAGCAGGCCATCACACCCTCGAATAAATGCCAGTTTATAGTGATCGAATAACCGGAGTACGCGGAGTAAACCCACGCAGACACGGGCAGGACATGCAGACCACACTGAAAGGACCCAGGTCATTCAACCCTGCGACTGAACCCGGGACCTTTGGCTGTGACCTCCCCTTACACTTGACCAATAGCAGCATCTGGCACCTCCATCAGGTTGCCAAGTTGACCCTTTTACAGTCCGAGGAAACTCCAGCATAGTCTTTCTGGAAAGGCAGCAGACAGGAAAACGAAAAAGATATGCTACAGCAAACAACGGTTGGAATGCAAATCAGCAGAGTAAGAAAATCAAATTGACATTTTTTGGTCCAATCATGGCTATTATGTTATAATCTGGTCATTATACCAATTTAAAAACAAGAATTCTAATGGTGACCTCAGACTTTTGCCCAGTAGAGTCTGATTTTAAAGTCTATTACGTATAGCCGTAATGCAGCATCAACATGGTTTTGTTCAAATAACGACTCGAAAGTCAAGTCCCGATGCAGGTTCGCGAACGGAACGTTGGCGCGTCGTTGCGAGACTGGGGTTGAGTTATTCATGTGTTGGACAGCAGGCTGCGGGATCTTTGTTTGGGAGGATTTTTATAATTCATTGTGTTATTACTCAACTCAATAAGTGATTTATGTGGGTGGCTGCGGGCCTCGCTGCAAAGCCTGCTGCATATGAACGAGCCGAACGCGTCTCCAATTCGCGGTGCTCGGAAAAGAAAAAAGAAAAAAAAAATACAAAAACACCCTTCTTGCATATCAATGCAGGAACTGACTGCATCTGTGCTTAACGGCTTCCAACAGATTAGGACGATACTGTTTAGCCAAGGATTTCTGGGCTGGCGCGTGGCTTGACTAATTTATTCTGTTTTTCTCTTTCTCTCTCCATGGCAGTAGAAGACAATGTGACAGAGGATGAGAACACTCCTGGGCAGGCTGCCATTCAAAGCGGTAAAAAATTTCCTTGATTTTGTGACTGCACGTCCGCGTTAACTTTGCACTGCATGATTCAGTCGCACGTCACGCGCTTTTCCCACCTGTTCACCTGAGCTTGCATCCACGATCCATCAGAGGAAGTTTGGCACACTGAGGAAAACGTGTCGGACCTTGTAGGGTACGTTCTGTCTCGTGGCCACCGTGCACCGTCAGCATTTTCCTGGACGAACGCCTCCCGTCGGAGGCGCTAATCCAGGTCATGCTTTCGGCTGACTCGCCGACGAACGAGGCCTGCTCCCGACGTGTGCCCAGCCCACCTCTTCTCTCATTTGTCTCGTATAAAGGTTAGGTCTCATGTGTGGCTATTTTAAACCTGATATGGATGACTTTGCCTGGCAGGCACGGGGGACCGCTGATCCCCTCAAAGCTCGCTATCAACGTCGCGCGAGCATCGCCGCCTTGTTTTCAGTCGCCCACTGCTGAAAAATGGCTGTAGTGCCACGCTCGAGTCCAGCTCAGGTTTAAGTGACATAGAAATCACGGAGCAAAACAAAAAGCGTTTCCAACTGGAAGCAGCACTTTGTTGCTGAGATGGAATATTTGACCATTATCGTATTGACCAGGGGCGGCAGGGTGGCTCGTGGGTAGCACCGCTGCCTCATAGCGACCTGGGTCCTTTCTGTGTCTGCGTGGGTTTACTCAGGGTACTCTGGTTTCCTCCGACAGTCCAAAGACATGAGCGTTAGGTTAATTAGTGTCTCTAAAGCGCACCCTTAGTGTGCGACTGTGTGTGAGCCCTATGATGGACTGGCCATCATTTAAGCACTTGCCAGAGCTTATAACATTAATAAACTCCATTTAGAATCCTTTGTTTACAATGGAAACTGGATATTTAAACTGGCATGTAGGCAGCTGATTAAACAGAAAACCTCTAACTGAAGTAACTCCTGTTTAATCGTGTATACAAATGGGCTGAGAAGAAAAATACCAAAGAGACATCAGATACAATGCATCGGAAACTTTTCAGACCCTTTCACTTTCATGTTCAAGGCTTGTGGTAAAATAAAAAAAGTTTCCCTTCATCAGTCTGCATACCCCGTAAAGAAAGAGTGAAAACTGAATTTATACATTTTTATATGGGTTATATTTTGTATGTACTAAAAGAAAAAAAAAATAAACCCATATATCCTTGGCTATGGCACTTGAATTCAGGTCTGGTCCCCTCCCATTCCTCTGACTGGGGTCCACCTGTGGTAAATGTGGTCAACTGTCATTGCAACACTTCACCAATTTGGTCTTTATGGCAGAGTGTTTAATCTTGGCCTCATCAGACCATCAGTCCACATTAGTGGAGTGATTGTTGACCTCATGGAAGTTGCTTCCATCTGTATACATGATCTTTGGAGTTCAGCCAGAATGACCATTAGATTCATCTCTCTTACCAAACCCCTTCCCTCTTGATTACTTAGTTTGGTGGGTGGCCAACTCTGGGAAGAGACCTGATTGTTCCTGACTTCTTGCATTTTAGAATTAGCGAGGCGGCTGTGCTCTTGGGAACTTTCAGTGCAGCAGAAAATGTTTGTAACCTTCTCCAGATCTGTGTCTCTGAGCTCTATGTGCTGCTGTATACTCCTCATGACTTGGTTTTTGTTTAGATATGCATTGTTGCTGTGGGACCTTATATGGATAGGTGTTTGTGTCTTTCCAAATCGAAAGCTGACTCCAATCAAGGTGTAGAAACAGCTGAAACATAACACATAAAAATGGGAGGCACCCAGAGCTAGATTTCAAGTGTCAAAGCAAAGGGTCTGAATACGTTTTCCTTCTGAATACATTTGCAAAAATTGCAAAGATTCCGTTTTCACAAATTACGATGTATTAAGTGAAGAATCATGGGATGGGGTGGGAGGGAGGGCTAGGGCACTTGTTTTTGTTATTTTAGCGTAATGAAAAAAAAATTGTTAAATAAGAAACAAAACATTGCTCCATTTACCTGTTCTTTTTCTGGAAAAGTGCTGATGTAAAGAATCATATAATTATATTGACCAATTACGTTAATAGTATTTACACTTGTAGTTGAATTATTGCATGTTATAAGTCTCTACATAACCTGCGTTTAAAAAAGATAAACCCTGAATTCTTCTGGTGCTAATCTTTGTGGTGACTTCACAGTTTGAATTAGTCACGTTAATGTTAGTGGGACATCCACACTGGTTTGAAATAAGAACTGGCGGACTGAAGCGACTGGGATTACAATTCACAGCTATGCACTGTTATTTTAATGATGTATTTTGAGGTCATGCAGTGTCAGAACTCACACTCTTGTCTGAACCTGACATCTCGGCACAGTTTGAGGTTAGCATTGTACTGTAAGTGATAATTATTAGACAGCAACTAGGATTTTTTAAAATATAGTATTTCATATAGACTATATTTTGTAAAGGCAAGGATTTGTTTGATAAACGTGATGGGCACTGGCAAAAATCGGTTCAATACTGTCTTATCTAGAGACTGAGACTAATAATGAATAATGAGACTGAAATAATTTGATGAAAATGGACCAACTTATGACTTTTTGTACTTCAGAGATGTGCATACTGCCATGGGATTGGCTGTTTGGATGAAATTGATTCATTCAGGATGCAGAACTTTACCATATTTAGATAGATGGCTACTTTGAGTACTTATCCAATGGGAAGTCTTTCTAAACAAATGACAAACTGGGTCAATGTTTTTGTTCTTGGTCTTTTTTCTGAATTGAACATTCTCAAAAACATGATTTAAAAGCAACCTTTCAGTCAGAAAATCAATCTAATATTTTGGGAAGTGGAAGTGTTACTTCCACACAGCTTAAGTATCACCTTAATATACCAGGCACAGGCGCTTCTCACCGGGGCGAGCTTGAGTTGAGCTGTGGTCAGTTGAGGTTGCAGAGAAGCTGTGCTTTTTCAAAAGTGTGATTTTTGCGGGAAAAAAATAAATCCAATCTCACTTTTGAAAAGGGTATTGATTTTTTGCCTTTAACTGGCCTGCTATGGCGAGAAGCGCCTTCTTTTGCCAGAAGCCCTCACGAATGTGACTTTAGAACCGCAAGAAGTATTGCAAATTTGATCGCCAACCAGCCGGCGCCCACCTGGCAACTCTGGGCGCAAGGGCAGGAACAACCCTAGACGGGGCGCCAATCCATCGTAGGGCAAACACACACAGTCACACACTAAGGGCCACTTTAGATACACCAATTAACCTAACACACATGACTGTGGGAGGAAAACGTAGTACCCGGAGTAAACCCACACAGACACGAGGAGGACCCAGACGGCTCCACCCTCGGATCGAACCCGGGACCTTCTTGCTGTGGGGCAGCGGTGCTACCCTTGACGCCCACAAAATAAACATGCATTATGTAACATAAATGTACATAGACTTACATTTCTGGCTGCACACAACTAAGAAGGAATGAGTCCATTTAAAGAAACACAAATTTCCAGAACAGGCAATGCAGTGTCGCTTTTTAAACACTTTAATCCTTTAAGTACTCACATGAGCCGCACTTAATACTTCTAGGTATATGTAGGTATTAAGAATAAACTTTTCCATATGACATCTCTGCTTGTGTCCGTGTTCAGAACAGACTGTACCGTAGTTCCTAGTTATGAATGGAGTTAATGTAAGGCGAATCGTTATTTGTTAAAATTTGATTCAATAAAAATGTAGACAAAACAAAGTCTGGCATAAATCGTATTTACGGCAGTAATAATCCATTTTCATTTCCATTTGTGTTATTAAACAGACGCCCTCATCCAGAGAGACCTACAATTAATACAGTCTTACAATCAATTGTGGGTTAAGGGCCTTGCTCAGGGACCCGACTGAGGCAGGGGTGGAATACACATACAAAACCTGCATTTTTAGTTTGACCAGCTGTTTATACTGCCACGTCCAGAGTTAATTCCTGTCATAAATGCTACAGTTATAGTTAAACTGAACGGATGCTGTTTGGTTTGAACAGGGTTTAGCTGTAATGTGCATACATTGTTACCAGACCAGACTTAATTTGCAGACAACAGAGGGTTAAATGCAAAAGTAGGGTTTTAAAAACTTCCACATACACACGCACAGAGAAAAACTTCAAATGAACGTATATTAAATGTAATCCATTTCCGTTCAGTAGATTTAGGACTCTTAACTCGACTACATCGTTTTCCTCACCACTCCGGCCTTAGACCTGCTCGTTATGGACCTGGATTTCAAACAATGTTAGGTCGAGATAAATAAATTGCAGGAAAAAAAAAACATATTTAAAAGCTTATTGTGTATCACAGTGTGCGCCGCGTTTTAGTCGTGTCAGCCGGCTAATTGGACAAACAGCTCGGCCTCATGGCGATAAGGAGCGGGTTGTAAATTGGCCTCCGATGTTTCTCGCCTTTGTTGCGAGCAGGAGCGAAAAGGGAAAGAGTTTAGGATTGTTTGACACGTGCCCAGAAGAAAAGTAGAACGAGCCGCAGAAGAAAGCGCCGAGGAAAAGTCGCTTGCGTAGGAACAGTGTGCCGCCGTGATTTAATGAGACTCTTTTCGTCTTTTTTTTTTTTCCCCCCCAAACTGTTTAAGATCTGCGACTTGGCTGAAGCGCCGTGCGGCCTGGCTGTAATTAGAACCACATGCTCCGTATCCTTTCCTTCCATCTCTTTCCTTTTCATGTCTTTTCTTTCCCGTTCTGCCCAGGTTCGAGATATTCGGTGGAAGAAAATGTCAGTTTGACTAAGCGGAGTGGACTCGTGTTTATGTTGAAAGAATCAGGGAGACCGATCGCGAGGTGCTGAGAGGTAGAAAGCGAGATGAAGATCAATGCGGTGGTGCTGGAGGAAGGAAAGAGCGAGGGATTGGAAAGGAAAGCTTGTTCTGTTCCACGAGAATCAGCCTGTCTATTATTCATTTCCTTTGTTGTGTGACTGCGCATGGCAAGCTGGCGATGGCAAGAAGCCATTGTGTACCGTACTGCTTTGTCCCGTAGTATAGCGCTTCTAAAGCACAGACTGTGGGGGTCTTGCTCTCAATTTGATAGCTTTGATTTCCTTTGCTCCTTCGCACTTCTTTTTTTTTCTGGGATTTCAGACCGTAATGTTCTCTGTATTCGTGGTAGTGAGATTCTGTTTGAAATACGAAAGTGCTTACGCTTTTCACACTTGAGGCTTATTGTAATGACTTCGCTTGCTTCGCAAGACTTGACATTGTATACGCATTTATAAAGCCATTTTTACGCCAAGACATTATACAAGCTAGGTGTATAACTAGGGGTGGGCGATATGTTCCTAAAATAACATCACAGTATTTTATGATAACGTTATATTTGGCGATACGTTTCAACAAAATATGTGTTGTGCTTTAAAATGCCTCACCCGCAAGCTTTTTTGACTTTTCTCGTACTCAGTGCCAGCTTCTGCTCGTGGTGGTGAAACGGAGTTCATGCGTTTTCCCATTTTGTTGTTACAGACCTTTTGCGTAGCTGACACATCCCTGTGGTTCGTTGTACATCTGATATTTTGTACCAAAACCACCTCAACGCTACTAAAGTCGCACTACTTTTTGGGAAAAACCCCTCCACAAACTCAGAACCACTTAACCCATGTCTGTTGCTCTACCAAGGAGTCGGGCAAAGGACGTAATCAAACTCTGTGGCGGCCTAGTGGCTACTGGACTATGGACCAGAAGGTCCGGGGTTCAAATCCCACCTTTGCCACAGTTGGGTGCCTGAGCGAGACCCTTATCCCACAAATGCTTGTATTAATTATAAGTCGCTCTGGATAAGTTCTGCTAATTGACATAAACGTAAATGTACTCTGTGTAAACGCATTCCGTCATTTCGTAAACACTGGAATATCACGCTATGGATGTTTTAGATCGTTAAAAGAATTATACCGGTGCATAATCCTATACCAGATGCTAACCTGGTTTTACCAACAAGGGTTCATGGACAATGGACGGAAGGCAATAGACAGTTTCATCCATGGTGGCAAGTCGTCCAGGGCCAGCAGAAGCAAAACAAGCAAAACCCGTAATACTACCACCACCATGTTTCTCAGACGGAAGAAGGTTCTTATGCTGGATTGCTATGTTTTTGTTTCTTCATTTCTCCTTTAAACCAACATCTTAACCTCAGTCCCATAAATTCCCAAAATGGTTTCCCAATATCCGTCCACGCGTCACAACGGGCAGCAGTGCCATTTTTGGAGAGCACTGGGTTTCACCTATTACACATACCATTGTTCTTTAGTGTTCTCCTGATGTTGGACTCATGAACATTAACATTAGGAGCCATGAGGAAGCCTTTAGTTGCTTAGAAGTTGGGTTCATTTGTGGCCTTACAGACGATCCCACATCTTACTCTTGGAATAATGTTTGTTAGTCAGCCAAATAACGGTCTAAAACGGATTCAGTTTGTGCAGTCTTGATACGTTTTATGTTTAATATTAACTAATACATTGGAGCATCGGAATTTAATTGGCTCTTAAAGGCCTTTCAAATTCCGATTTGAAGTAATGCAACTAGACGTTATTAATAATTAACGGCATGAAATAAGTGAAACAAAGTAAAACACATTGGGTACGTCTTGTTTACATTCTTACAATCCAAGCAATTGTGGGTTAATGGCCTTGCTCAAGGTGGGATTTGAATCCTGGAAATTCTGGTCCATAGTCCAATACCTTAACCACTAGGCCACCACAGTGGTTATATCAGTTATCAGTTATATCAGTTATCACTGGGACAGGGTGCGTCTGAAATATAATGTGCATATAATATACACAATAATAATGATAATAATGGTTTTTGGCCAATTGGCACGCCGTATTGGTGCATTTTAGGCACCAAATGGACCGGATTACGTACATCATGGTTGAAGGATTGCACCCATTTATTGTTCAGTAATGCTCGCAAAAATTAGGGGATATTTATGCCCATGTTCAAATTCTAATAGCCTTAAGTTGGGAAATAAAGAAATCAAGGGCTTAGATGTGTGAATGCATGCGGGTCAATGAACTGGTCTAGTGCTTCTCATAGATATGTGTATCAATCAAAAGTCATGTATCAAAAGTCATGATCCTGAGCGGGCAACTTTGCATAATATCATTACGGTAACTTTTGCCCTTATTTAATGCCACGTCACCAGTAAAACCTCTCAAAACGAACACTGAACTAAAACCAAATAATGCTGGACCGTATTTCTGCCCCAGGAATCCCAAACTGTATCTCAGTTCTCTGGATCTGGATCTCCAGAGCTAGATGAGCATGTTCTGCACAAAACCAGGGTGCTAAGTAACATCACAAACAGCACAAACTCAATACATAGTGCAAGGTGCGGTACAAGTTCATGGTTACCCCCGCAAAGGAAATGCAGGGTTGAAAATTTAGAGGTAATCATTTTCTGTTTACCCTCAATCACAGTTTACCTTGATGTGAGTGGTTTTGTGTCAGTACCCTCACTATTATATTATCCTTATACATCCATATTTAGTCAGATTAGCCTAGATTTTAGATCAATTGGCCCAGAACTTTGCTATGGGTATGGGTACGCTTTATCACACCTTAGCCTTTTCACCCTGTCCCTCTTCTGAAAAGCGGTTTCTTGGTTGCCCCCCTTCCAAAAAGACCATTCCTGCTCAAGCTTCTTCGCTCTGTAAAAGATCAACTCTGTATCTCCCCTTAAGGGTATCTCCGTAAGGGGAGATTCCTTTGAAAACTTGGCACGGTAGCCGATAGAAGTTGTTATTTTGTTTTATTAATACTGTGTATGTTCATTCTTGTGCATTTTGGTTATATTCTAATGAAGAGACATTTATACCAATGTTAAAACCCTGGTGCATCAAGTCTTAGGGTGGCCTAAGACTTTTGCACAGTACTGCAGAAAGTGCCAAAAAGGACTGGAAAATGAGCGATTTGTTCATCAGTCCCCAAGGTTATCACCATGTAAGCAAACCTTTAAAAAAGTTCCATGCAGTACTTGGTTTAGAGGTTAAATGTGCTGAATGGAGGCCTGCTGAATCCAATACCTATTTTCTAATAGGGGATATATTTTTTGCAGGCATGGATTTTTGCCTGCCACTCCAACCCTAAATAAGGGGACTGTGGGTAAACAGGAAAACACAATGCTATTGTGCTAGTTCATATTTTCACTGCCACCTGCCATCAGGGGAAATCCCCAAGCTTCTATGTGGATAAATACAGTTTGTATGGCTACGAAGGCGTACAAAATTTGAAAGTCTTTCCTGCCTCTTCCTAGCTTCTCCCTGCCGCTACCACGGTAACCCACATGGGCGAGTGAGTGGCGGCTGAAAGTTTTACTGACTTTTCTTCTTCTCTCTTTCTCTGTGTTTTTTAAATCCTTTTTTCCCCCCGTAATGAGAAGTGGGTGTTGGCGTGAAGGTTATTCAATCTTAATGTCCTCCCGTGTGTGTCAGCTCTCCCTGGCTGCAATAAAAGGAACGAACGCACCTTTGATCAGGAGACGCCGGCACGTGTCGAAGAGAGCCACTCGCCGGTTAAAATAAATTCTTAATTTGAACTCGGGAGGTTGGGGCAAAGCTGCCGGAGTAGATTCCCAACATGTGAAGTCTCTTGAGCGGGAAAAAAAGGAAAGGCGAAAAGAAGTCTGCGTTTGTGAAGCTATAGTTTTAGCTTGATTTGCATTTATAGCCCTTGTCAGACCCCGTAATCCGGGCGACTTTTAATGCATACAGTCCAGTCTGCAAGGTCCAGTCTGCAATTGGGGGCTGAGGGCTTTGCGTAAGGGCCCAACAGCTGGAGCATTGGCAGTGACGGGACCTGCCCCTTCGGCCTTTTGGTTAATAGTTCAGTACCTTTTCTGCTTGGCTACAAGCTTGCAACGACTTGACGAGGTAGAAGAGTCAAACAGCCATTAGGTTTGTGTTATGTTTGTTCACAGTTAGATACTAATGAAGATGTTTCACTGGGGTTCCGTTGAAGAGCCTCGTGTTTATTCTCTGTACTAAGTAATCAAGGTGTCATTAACCCAGTGGTTCCCAAAGTGAGGGGCAGCAAGGAAAAGGAGCAAGGCATGTTTAAGATCGAATGCATGTCACTTGTGATAATTGCACTGTAAATGGGATTGGTCAGTTTGTTTATATTTCTTGTTTAATACGAAGGCGAAAATTTTAGAGTTACTATGTTTGCAATAGATTCCACCAGGTTTTTCAACCAAAGGCATCTATGCCAAAGTCAAACAGTATAATAAGGAAACTTGGACTCAAAAATCGAATCTTATCTAATTCCAATAATGCAATTCATTAGTAACAGTTTGAATAAACAGGAGAGAACAATAAATAAAATGTAAAAATACAATGTAATAACATGAAAACTGATGAATGTTAGATAATGTGATATTATGAAAAGGATAATAAAATAGAGAACATAAAACTGTAGCATATAAAAATAGCATATCGGTATTATTTTGTCCAGTACACAAAGTCACACTGATTACATGGTGTACATGGTCAGATTAGGGGCTATATCGTATTGTTGTATACGGATTGGCAATAAATTTGGCAACCGGGTAGGCCAAGAAAGTGCTACATTCCTTGCTGTGGGAGGGAAAGCATTGGAAGTCCTGCCATGAGAGGCAACACGTGCTTGCAGGACATATTATGTGTGGGACGGTGGTAGCCTAGCGGTTAAGGTGCTGGTTACAGTTGGGTCGTTGAGCAAGACCCTTAACTTGTAACTGCTTGGATTGTAAGATTGTATGAGTCGCAAGTCGCTCTGGATTAGAGCGTCTGCTAAATGCTGTAAATGTCAATGTAAATATCGCTGATCTGTTAGTGTCCCTTGTATTACTACTAGGGGTGGCCGAATGTCATATGCGATGCCTCCCCAGATCATCACGCTAAGCACTTTGTGGGATTGAAGCACTCACCACGTGGCCTCCATATTGGAACCCGACCATCGATCCCTAATAAAACAGAACCTGGATTTGTCACTAAAGACAGTCTGTAGCAGTCCAGGTTTCTCTGCAAGAAAAGAAAGCAATCCAACAATTCTATCCGATGAAGTTATTGTTCTGTCAATAAGTGTACATTACTAGAAACAGAGATTTCAAATGATTAATCAAATGCTTCAGCATGTCTTAAATAAGCCAGTTAGAACATTTCTTTTATTATTACTAAAGAATACCAATTCGATCCAAGGTGTACATTCCTTGAATAAACTGTAAGCAAGTTTAACGTATTTAAAATCAAAATAAACTAGGACAGGAGCATGATGCATGATTGCACCACCTGTTGTTGAAAATATAAAGAAAACGGTGGTTCGGTGGGTAGCACCGCTGCCTCACACCAAGAAAGTCTGAGTTCTTTCTGTGTGTTGTCTGCATGCCCTCCCAGTGTCTGCGTGGGTTTACTCCAGGTACTCCGGTTTCCTCCCACAGTCCAAAGACATGTGCATTAGGCTAAAAAAAGTGGCCCCTAGTGTATGACTGTACGTGTGTGTGCCCAGAGATGCCGGGTGGGCACCGGCCGGCCCGCGACCCCGTGTGGATTAAGCAGAAGATAATGGATGAATGAATGAATGTATTAGTGACTGTTGCTTCTAAGGGTTGACCTGCCCTTGCTGTACAAGTGGCTCTAATGTTTAAAACTAAACAGAGACTATTAAATACAACCGTGGGTTCCATATTTCCTTTTTATTCCAATCTGGGATCTAAAAATTGTGTCTGGGCTCTAAGTAGGATTTAACAAAAAAAAATCTTGTTCATTTATAAATAATGAACTGACAATATTAGTCATTTGGCTGGCCTGTGTCTGATGATCTTGCCTCTATTCCTAGTGAATGTTTGAATCAGGCTCTGGCGGTTATTGATCAGCTGCTCTGCTCGCTAGACAGAGCAGTGCACACCAGATCCAATGGTGGATTCCCCTGAGCTTTCTCAGGAACTGAAACTCAAGGGCTGTTAATGCTGGACTCCAGCTCATGGCACAGCCGGTTCAAATTTCTGCAACTAATGGCTGGTGCTAGATGGACTGGAGTGGAATGATAGACTAGAGCCCCAAAGTCTGAGTCCATAGCCAAGAAGCATGTCTATGGCAAAAACACATGCAGTTTTTGATGAATTATGCTTTGCAAGCAAGATTCAATCATTAAGTTAGTAAGACATAACATTGAGCATACTCTCTGAGTCATGTATTTATTCTGTATTACCAGATCACCCTGGTTTATATTGAGCCTATCCCAGAACCACTGGGTACAGAACAGCCTGGACTGGGCACCAGTCCATAGCTGGCCATCTCAAACATCAATCAATGGTGCGCCATGGTTTGTGACCAGTTTATCATTGTTTATGTTTCTCCCTAAACATAACTGGATTTTTACAGTCTCAAAAATGCCCTAAAAGCTGATGAAGGAAAGCTGCTTTATTTCAGA
This sequence comes from Parotocinclus haroldoi, assembly GCA_034779995.1. Taxonomy (NCBI): domain Eukaryota; kingdom Metazoa; phylum Chordata; class Actinopteri; order Siluriformes; family Loricariidae; genus Parotocinclus; species Parotocinclus haroldoi. The sequence goes on along the minus strand of JAUZST010052133.1, from coordinate 6,001 downwards.
GCAGAGATCTATCAAAGCTGATGGGTTGAACTAGGAAGACCTTGATGCCCATCAGGCTGGTTACATTGGGTTACAATCATTAATTGAGAAGGATTGTAGGCAGCACGGTGGCTCGGCCACCTCACAGCAAGAAGGCTCTGGGTTCAATCCCAGGATGGAGCGGCATGTGTCCTTTCTGTGTGGAGTCTGCATGCCCTCCCAGTGTCTGCGTGGGTTTACTCTGGGTACGCCGGTTTCTTTCCACAGTCCCACAGTCTAAAGACTAATTGGTGTCTATAAAGTGGCCTTTAGTGTGTGACTGTTTACATGTGCCCTATGATGGATTGGCGCCCCGTCTGCCCATGTGCCCAGAGTTTCCGTTGGGCATTGGTCGGCCTGTGACCCAGTGTGGATTAAGCGGAAGGTAATAGATGAAGAAGGATTGTGTCTGGAAAAAGGAAAACACTGCATTCCAGCATGAGAACCTGATCCCATCTGCAAAACATGGTGGTGGTAGTATTATGGTTTGGGCCTGTATTGGTGCGTCCCATACCAGATCACTAATGACAAAATGAATAATAGCAGCAAATTGAAATGGAAACCGTCAGTACATCTGTCAGTGAAAGAGCCATGCAGAAAAACATTGATCTGAATCACACAAGTCATTCTATCATCGTTGATTCTTACAGAAGATTTTGACCATAATCCAATAGAAATGTGGAAGGACTGGAAGCGTTTCAAGTTTTGAAAACCCAGTCTTTTCCGTATGGGCTAAAACTACAAAAAAACATTTGTTTTGGGTTATTCAGAGCGTTGACACACACTTAATAATCCAATTATAATCAGATTTCGGCAAATATCTGATTATTCAAGTGGCCAAGTAAACAGCAAACTCCAGTCTAAAAATCAGATTAGGAAATCAGAAAGAGTGAGCTGGATTTTACACCAGTAATCAGATTACTCAATGCATGTATACCAGTTAGGCGAATAGAATAGTCGTTTTTTTTCTCCCTGCATCTGGCAACCGCGGAATTAAACTTGCTGCAGAATTAAAGCCAGCGAAACGGCTATCAACACTGAAATAAAGTGTATACTCAAGAAAATAAATTATTTGATTATTTAATAATAAAGTTGGAAGTTTATATGGCAAGTGTATGTCGTTTTTTAACGATTATTGGCAGGTTGAAAGGTCATGTAACCAAGCCCCCCCCCCCATACGCCCACCCCTGTGTAGCTCTGATTGCGTTTACAAGCCATTAATCGTCAGATAACTGCAGAAAATCTGATTTTGTCAATAAGTCCAATGAAAGAGTTTAAATGCACTTGAGTAGTCAGATAATAGCACTCTTTGATTGGACTTATTGAAAAAATCTGATTTTCTGCAGTTATCTAACAATTAATGGCATGCAATCAGAACTGCACAGGGGTGGGCGTATGGGGGGGGGGGTCTTGGTGATCACACCAGATTGTGAAAGAATTCAGAGAAATATAGTATTGGAACATTTTCCTCAGTTAATAAATGTGGAATAGTTAAAATGAGGGGATATTTTAAAATACATATGAAGCGGTTAAAAAGGAAGCATTTAATTCAGTTTCACTAAACAAACAAATTAAAAGTCAAAGTTGCTCGATTATTCAAATGAGCTGCAAACTCAATGACTGAGCAAGTGATATATTCATGGGGTGAACAGAAGCATGTCAAACTGGACCATTGTGCCCCACATTGACTGTTCAGTATGGTCACCCAAAAGTGTCAAAACACACTGACAATGATGGGGCATGGACAGGATCAGATTGTCCAGCAGTTCTTGTGGGACTTTCTTCGTATTCATTGGAAATATCCTCTAATTTTGTGAGTAGTGTATAATGCTTAAGTCTTATTTGGGTTATCTTTAACTTCTTTTAGAATTTGTGTGAACGCCTAATGATTTTATGTCAAATTAATGCATAAATCTGCAAACCAGACTTTAAAGACTTTGCAAACGTTCATGCACCACAGCGGGGGCTATTTGCAATAATCCATGTCTCTGGGAAGTGTGCGAAAGAAGAAAAGCCAAAGTACTTGGAACAAGCTCATGAGAGATTATAGAGAACATGTCAAATTACCACCGAGGCAGGGAGTAACACAGGGAGTAACAATAGAACCAGATGGTGTCTTCTTCTCGACAGAACAACTGTATCTTTTGAAAATAGTAGATTCCCTTCTGCATACACACACCCATTACAGGCCATTACAGAACATGAACTGAATGTTTCAGACTAGCCTTTGGTCTCAGCTGATTAGAATCTTGTATTAAACAAAGACAGAAAAGAAGACGAGACGAGCTTAGCAAACGTCCAGGGCTGTCAGACATTCTCATAACATCTATTGCAAAATGTAAGGGGTGTCACTTGTTTTCCCACCTGTCTTGTGGCGTGACATTTATATGTATGAGTTCACATGATCGTGCCAGGTTATGAACAGCCAACCCTAACATAGGGGGTGGGATTCGTTACATTTTGAGAATGCTTGGACCCAAATATTAGACCCAAACTTTTCCACTGATGTTCACTCCAATCTCTGTGAGCTTTAGCATGTCAGCATTTTCACACTGTTCCTCTGAAACCCTTCCAAAAAAAACCATTCCTGTTCAAGCTTGTCCGGACTGTCGAAGGGTCAATTTGGCATCCAAGTGTTGGATGGAAATGCTAGGGGAGGTCGCATTAAATACTTGCCACTCTGTTTTATTTAAATGTTTAGTACTGCAAACACATTCCTTGTATTTTCGGACTGGTTTCTAATAGATCGAGTGGTAAAGAATTATATATGGTTATTATACCATTGCTGAATCAATGGTATATCTAATGTAATAGTGGCCTGAGACTTTTGCACAGTACTGTGTGTGAGATTAGTAATGGTAACATTGGTGGTCAACCAATGTTACCTTTACTAATCTCACCCACAGTACTGTTTTAGTGTAGGTCCTGGGGACCCCTAAGGGGGTCATCTAGGGATCTCCAGAGTCTGTTAGCGAGATAAGTAATATATAAGTGGTGGCAGCAGTCTTTTTTTCTACAGCAGAATACTATACAAAGCCACACCTGAACCTTCTGTAATGAATACTACATATTAGTATCAACATTTCATTATGTTTTCTCGTTGTCTCTCAATTATCACTTTTTACCATCAAGGCAACCTTTCAAATTGCCTGTATGCCAAAAACCTTCATAGACTTGTTGCTGTGTGCCAGTTGGTCAATTACTCTCTCGTTTTCTCTAGCGCTTTACTTTCTCTCTAACTCTCGATCCGTCTCTCTGGTGGCTTGACAGATTGGCAAGCGATTGCTGCTGGGTGGTACAGTTCAGCCCCCAAACATTTGTCCCAGGGGTAACCACCCAGGAGGGGGTGGGGGCCACTGAGCAAGCTCACTCAGTTGGGGGTCTGGGGTCTCACAGCAAGAGTGCTTCATAGCTGAGAAGAGAACATCAATTAAATTACTATAAATATTTAAGTGCAGAAAAAAGATTCGATACTATTAGGTGAGGGAGGTTTCAGCGTCTGACCCGAGATGAAAGCTGGAATGATAAATGTCACCGGAATGTCTCTAGGGCAAGCAGCCTAGCCAGACATTGATGAATGACCAAAAGCACACCCGTCATATTGCAGAGCTTAGTTTAAATGGCATCATTTGGTGTCTTTGGAGGGCAGAATTAAGTCGGAAAATGTTGACCTGGTCCCTTGGCGAACGGGTCAAGATCTACTAATCTGCAAGCGCAAGAACAACAAATCTTTTTTTTTACCATATTGATAGTTTTAATTAAAATCCTTCCGGCATGGTATGTTCTCTACGCTCTTTGCATTCTGTCATTCCTCTTCCGCGGTACTGTATTGCCGATAGAGAGAAGCGAAGCTCCTGCCTGTCAGTTAGAGCGCCATTGATCCCTTGTCCACTCTTCAGGGGATTAAGGTGGGAGAATGTCTAGATATAATGGATTAATGGGTTTAAACCTGGGCGGAGAGCAACCCAGTATTGACATTGAGCTCTAATCCCATGGATCTCGGTGACCTTGCTCCTTGCTGAGTACCCGTACCGTTCATTCTGACAGTGCCAACAAACTATTCGTCTCGGGACGCAAGATGAAACAACACGAGAACAGTGGACACCCGATCAATCCTAGCAGGACTTGGTAAACATTTAGGGAAGTCACAACCTAGATGGAATTTACATTTACAGCATTCAGTGGATTAAGGGTCTGGCTCATGGACAAAACAGTGGCAGTTTGGCGGGACTGTGGTGGCCTCAGTGGTTACAGTACTGGCCTATGGACGAGAAGGTCTGGGGTTCAAATCCCACCTCTGCCACAGTTGGGTCTGAGTTTTCTCTAAACCACATTAAACCAAGCTGTCAAGGATTTGACACATGTACATTTGTGGTTTTTGCAAATGGCAGTGAAATGCAAAGTGGCTACTCCCAAAGCTGTCCCAGGGTGGAGCGCTCTGGGTCTTCCCCGTGTCTGCATGGGTTTACCCTGGTTTAATCCCACAGTCCAAAGACATGAATGTTAGATTAATTGCGGCCCCTTAAGTAACCCTTAGTGTGTGACTGTGTGTGTGTTCCCTACGATGTATTGGCGTCCCATGTAGGGTTGTTCTTGCTCTTGCACCCAGAGTTGCCGGGTGGGCACCGGCTGACCCGTGACCCCATGTGGATTAAGCAGAAGATAATGAATGAAATGTTAATACTGGTACAAGAATGACCAAAAAGTAATAATACAGATTACATAATAGTACTAAAAGGAAAGGTACAATAATTTAATTGAAATATATACACAACGTAGGGCATGGGTTAGGCAATTGTAGTATAAAATATATTAAGGAAGTGTACCATGGTGCAATTTAAAACGTGCAATTTGAGGTAAAGTGACCAAGTGTGTGAGTAAAGAAATATTTCAAATAAAAGTCATTACGACGTTAACTGTTCATTGCCTGAATGGAGTGATGGAAGAAGCTCCTCCTGAGCCTCTCCGTCCTGGCCTGGATGGTAGTACCATGGGCAAGCCACATTCTTCCATTACGCGCCGGGGCATCTAGAAAAAGACACGGACTGCTGCGGTCATGTCCCCTGAGATTTGACGCAGATCGGATGACCATGCTTGGCATGACTGGCCCCTGTCCCAAGCTTCCTTCGGCAGAGTTCGCCAAGCATCTGCCAGGAGCAGGCTGGGATTTTCGTCTTCTCCCACCACCTCCTGCTCGCTTCTGCTAGATCCCCACAGGGACTGGTACGCTGATATTTTTAGTGGGTATGTTCCACCGTCCTCAATTACCATGAGAGGAGGACAATGGGAGGTGTTGGGTTACATCAGTACTTGGCATTCAGGCTTAGGACGATTTGGAGAGGAAGGAATCCTGGGTGGCCTTGAAGAGTTTTGGAAACGGCACTCCTTAAGGAATTTCACACCCATGTGATACGCCCCCACCTTGTGAAATTAGGCACAAGCAAGAAGGTTTGTACATTTAGAGTCTTTATGAGATCTGAATGTGGGTGTAGAATGCTATGCACCATGGGATTTGTAGATTTCGGTCTTATTAACGCCTGTGTAGCATTCTGGACTAAGGCCTTAAACTTCATCAAACTTCTAAAACTATTCAGCTTTAAAAGTCCATAACTGATTCTCGAGTCTGGTTACTTCAGTTCTGCTGCCTAAATTAGGATGTTACTAATACATGGCATAAAATAATACCAGCTGTGATGGGTTGTAATTTAAACCATTAGTATACAGTACTTTGCAAAAGTCTCAGGCCACCATTATATTTGCTGTTATATTAGGTTTATATATATATATACAGTTGAATCCAGTTAATGGGACCACATTGGGACGTGATCGTTTTGGTCCTAATAACCGGCTGGTCCGATTAACCGAACATGGCCTATATTACAAGACGGGACGTGCTATAATTTATATAACATATTAAATGTTTCTTAAACCTTTATTGTGTGATTTACACGTATAGCGAACGTACAAACAAGAACTACTGTTG
>JAUZST010052122.1:0-24624 GCA_034779995.1 Parotocinclus haroldoi | reverse complement strand
TGATCAGTCAGTGGCAAAAGCATGTCAAGAATTAACAGTTAATGAAGGTAAAATGAGATTCAGCTATTTTCCATCAATAAACATTGCTCTATCTAAGGGATTTTAAAAAATGCCACTTAAAAAAACATGCATTGCTGTCCATTCGCAATTGAAGAACATCTAGACAAGCCAGGTGGCTACTGGAAAGAAAATGTTTGGTGAATTGATGAGACCAAAATAAGGCGTTGGTTAAATGTGAACTGCTATTTCTGGAGAAAGGAATACACTGCCTTCCAACATCAGAAATGATATCTTTGAAATGTGGTAGTGTAATTGTGATAGTATCATGAACCTGTTTGATGTAGCTGGGACATGTCTTCCTGTCATCACTGCTGGAAAAAAAAAGAGTTCTGATTTGTCCAAGGACTGAATCTCAAGGGGTTGATTCAAGTGGGTCATTCATTAAGAGATCAAATCGAAGTACCCAAGTTGTTCTACCAAAGAATGGTTAAAAAATAATAATGTTTGGAAATAGCCAAGTGAAGGGCAGACCTAATAGAAATCATGTATAAAGTTTTAAATGTAAGCATAACCATACATAAACAAGTATAATTTTTTGTCTTATTTGTTTATTTGGGTTCGCTTTATCATGTTTATTACATTTGTCATATTCTAAAGGTTTCATAAACTCACAAGCACCACTGTGTTTGTGTGTGTCTGTGTGTGTGTACACTGATTACAGAAATTAGGCGATATTTCAAAATGAATTTGAAGTGATTAAAAAAGAAGCATTTGATTTTATTTCATTAAATAAGATCATCAGAAAAGCAAATGAAAGTCAGAGAAAGTTGTTCGATTATTCAAATTAGATGAAAACTCATTTATGGTGATTGAGTATCAAGTGATATATTCATGAAGGTGAACAGAATCATGTTAAACTGGACAAGTGTGTGCCCCACATTGACTGTTCAGTTAGGGTGTATGGTCAGTCAAGACTGCCAAAACACACTGACAGTGATGGGGCAGGAAAAGGATCAGATTGTCCAACAGTTCTTGTGGGATCCTTTATCATTCTTGCTCCAGGGCAACTTCCAGCTCAATAAGTGTTGTGGGAGGCACTATAAGGCACTATGGACAGTATGCCAGACACCTTCCCAGTACATGCAGGACCTCATCTCGGTATCTGACAGCAGTCAGCGATCCATTTATGATGATATGGAGCTCTGTACGATCACTAATGCTGATGTCAGCCCAAACCATGATTTCACTACCAGTCATCTCTTGCTGTTGTGGCAGACGGGCGACCATTCCTACTGTTCCAGTCTCTCAAAAGCAATTCCACAGCCTGCTAATCATGCTTTGAGATGTTACAAATGCTGTTGCCACCGTAGTACGTGTTTGACCAGCTTTAAGACGTCCTATGGCTCTACTTTCAATGCATCCAAGGGCTGGGAAAATGCAGGATGTGCGCTTTCAAAATCAGGAAACGTTCAGGTACTCCAGCACTCTTAGTCTTTTATATTGTGCATTTTCACCAATTGAATAAAATTTGTTTTTGCATCTTATTGGCATTATAGAACAACTTTCTATACTTTCTAAGACTTGTCGTTTTCTTTTTGTCGTCGTTTGAGGCAGAAATCAATTTACAGCATATTTGTTTGTCTTCTGCAGTAGTGTGTCAGCAGGAAACAACCACCTGCTTTTTTGCTGAATATAGTAAATGTTGACTTGGTTCATGTGTTTGGTGTCATGTCCATGCTGGAGAATTCCCAGGGTGGAGTGACCTGAGGCTGCATGTCCTCCCTCTGTCTGTATGGGTTTACTCCGGGTACTCTGGTGTCCTCCCACAGCCCAAAGACTAACTTAACTGATTGCTCTATATTGTCTTTGTCTTAAGTCTGTGTGTGTGTTTATATATATATATATACACACACACACACACACACACACACACACACACACACACATATACACACACACGCACACACACACACACAAGACTAGTCTTGAGATAACCTTAGATAGAAGCTGGTGTGTGTTGCCGTAATGACCACTGAATAGTGACGTTATATCATCTTAAGCACCTTGACCGCCCAGTCTGTCAGATGCCTTGTAGATGTCAGTGGTCACACCACTGCAGTGGTGTTTTTGCCATCATTTTAACCCTGCTTATGGACTTGGGCAGGACATTACACCCTAAAATCGATGCCAATTTAGAGCGACCAAACGACCTAACACGAATGTCTTTGGACAGTTGGTGGAAGCCGGAGTTCCCAGAGTAAACACACTCTGACATGGGGAGGAAATGCAGACTCCATACAGACAGGACCCAGGCTGCTCCACCTTGTGACTGAACCTGGGACCTTGTTGCTGAGAGCCACCGTGCTGCCTGTGACATTATATAAGCCACAAACAAACAAGCAGTGAATAAGAATACTTTGTACATAAGAATATTTTTGAGCACCCACTCACATATACACCTAATTTTAAATTACATTTATTTTAAACATTGTCATTCCCAAATTGTAAATCATTATAGTGAACTAAACAAAATAAGGGGCCTAATGATATGCATTAAATAGTCTCTTGCCTTCTTCTAGTTCAGTAGTTCACTAATGGGATGGCACGATGAATATTTCGTTTTAATTTTCAATCTCTTTCCATATAATTTTTTTAAAGGTTAAAGTACTACAGCCTATCATAAATGTACCTCTTTAGGAAGTTTTACCAAGCTTTATTACATTTACAAACCTTCTTATATGCAGTGTTGGGGAAGCTACTCAAAAACACTTTACTCGTTACTTTCTGGAAAATGCAATCTCATTCCTCTTTACTTAACTTTTACGTTACATTCTAAAATATATGTGAATTAAACTAAACTTGAATTGAACCCTCATACAAATCTGGAAAGTACAACAAAATATAGACAGTAGTATTTATTTTTTATTTTGGTTAATTAAGGAACCAAATTTAGCAGCAGGTGCAGTATTAAACATTTATTAAATGAATTTATCTATTCTTAAAGCTCTCTGTACAAGTACACATTTTTAAACAACATAACCCTATAGTCCAGTAAAAAAAATTCTTTGAACTTGGACATAACTTCACACTTCACAGTTATGTTTTTCTCTCTGCGTTCAGCAAATTCAAAATAGTGAGAATATCTCCACTTGTGGAAACAGTCAGCCTCATCCTCTGCCATCGTACCTACACTGTATTCTCTCAGTGTTACCAAATCCTCAGTAAGGAAAGTTGCTCTAGGTTTACCTAAAAGTGGCTAGAAATCACTAAATGACATCATAGCCCAATTTGCATAAGGGTATATTTGTGTTTAAGAGAGGAATAACATCGTGGGGGAGAGAAAAAGTAAGTAAAAAACATCCTAAACAAATGTATAATTCTTGTATTGATTGGTTTGTTATTGGGTTGGATCTCCTGATCTGATCAGAGATCTTCTCAGTTACTGTACTGTGAGAGTAGTGAGGGCTTTGGGACGGGGGAGGGGCTAGTTCAGGACAGTAACTGCAGAACGATATGCGCGTTCACGTCCGAGTCTCCAAAATCTCCAACAACGGCAGAAAAAGTCGCTAGATTTGTCACTAGTAGCTTTTAAAAAAAGAAAAAAGAAAAAAAGAAAAAAAAATAGGAAAAAAAGCCCAAAATATGTAACGGTAACACTTCACATTACTGCGTTACAAAAAAGTAATCTGATTACTGTAACGCGTTACTTTGTACTGTATATTTCAGTAAATCAATTTAGATCAGTCTGCACATAATGTCATTGATCAGTAATACCTTGACTATACCTTATACCCACAAAGGTATTGTTTTTTTTGTATCTGGTAAGTGCTGTCACTTGTTTCACTGTTATATGTAACAGTGTTATACTTTGCAAAAGAAATGTTTGCATATCTAAAATGCATTTCCTAGTGATACATTCATGCAGAAGGCGTCTAAATTCGGTAAAATTGTTCACTGCCTAGAGCGTTTGTGAGTTGGTACACACACACACACACACACAACTATACTATGATCAGAGTTCTCACCATTTACCATTATCACCATTCAATTTGTAATAATTAGTCAAACAATAAAAACCCAGACCGTTTGGATGCCTGCTGTGAAGTATTCCATGTGTATCTTTACTTTACAGCCTAAATGGCATTATTTTCTTCCAACCTAACTGAGAAGAATGAGAGGAATGTCTTGGGAGGAACATTTTATAATTCTGTATGGCTTGTTCAAAGTGATGGTTTACAATCTGACCCATTAAAATCACCTTTGCTTTGGTGGTGACAAACTTTAAAACAACAGAATTACTACTTTATTAATACTGCTCACAAAAATTAGGGGATGCACTGTAGATCAGTAGAAAATAGTCGGGGGTAGGGGGTAGTGAAAAGAAAATTGCTTTATTGCAATTTATGTCACACTGGCAAAGGTCTTAATGTCTTAGTTTAAATAATAACCACAAACTCGTCCTCATTTCCCCCAGTAATGCTTAAGACAAAATTGGCTCCTTTGCAAAGCAACGTCCTATAAAAACTGATTTACTAACAAACATTTTCTTCCAGTTTTCAGAAGGCATGAAGTATTAAAAATGCTCCCCCCCCCCCTTCTATAATTTCAACATCTTCTCTGGGAATAAACCTTAACTCATCCAATTCCAAGTTGAGTTTTAAATAGAGTTCTTAATTATCCAGTCATTCATATGCAGGATATTATACATACCGGAGTAAAAGCTTTGTTAGCACGTTTTGTTCTGTCGTATGACAGTTTTGTAGTTTAACACTGATTATATATTGATGACGGATTCTATTCATTCAGTGGCACAAAACAAGAGTTCAATGCATGGAATAATTATAGATACCAGGCTCTCCAGCAGTAGCTGAATATCATTCTAGGCCTTTTCTATATGCTTATGTACAGTGCCATAAAAAGTATTTGTCACCCTCCTTGTTTTTATACACACAAAATAGATTTATATCCCCCAACGAGCAGCTTTTAAACAATCAGTATAAGCTAAAAGATATTCTGGAAGGAATTCATAATGTAGCAAAACATCCTCAATGCTAGCGCATATGTACTGGAAAAATAGAATTTTTTCAGAATATTATCCAACAGTTCTTAAAGATTACAGTGGTAGCCTCTGGCTCTTCTGTCCAGAGATAACGGTGGGTTCACCTTGCAACTCTTCCATGAATTAACCCTCTTTTTTCATTCTCTTACTAGTTGTGGTCATGAATACCTACCTTAGCCGAGATAATCGGCTCACTGGTTTGCTTATGGTCGGTGGTAAACTGACTTGAGATATCATCTTATTTCTCATTGGTGCAAAGGCTTAATCTGATTCGAGGGGCTGAGCTTAACTGATAGCATAAGGAACAAAGCAGCAAAAACCATTGATTCACAAGTACTCACTTCCAGTGGGCTTTTTGAAATGTTGGTCAACCCCTCCCAACTACATCAAGTAAAACCACACTAACAAAGGGAAGAACAAATACCTCTATTTGTGTGGTGTTTAGATTTAACATGGATAGAAGTACTGGGTGTTTGGCTAACTGAGAATAACTACAGAGAGTTAATTGAGTGATTATGAAAGCAATTTTAAAAAGCTTTTTTTGCCCCAAACAATGAAACAATAATTTAATAACTTTAGTTTGCATTTATTCTGGTCATATTTGTCCTATTAAATATTGCTTTAAGATATTAAACAATACAATGGAAAACAGTATTCAGACCTCTTGATTTTTTACACTATTCAAAAGTTCATTTTTAAATAATGAAATTGGACCATTTGCCCACAATTTCATAATCCGAACAGCTCTCGTGTGCATACGTAATAAGCTGGGAACCACCAGGACTCTTCAGATAGGACTTCAAGCAACATGTATGCTGAATATATAGTGGTGCTTCAGAGCAGAACGGACAGGGAGAGCAGTCAGAAGCGAGTGAAGCATGAATGCAGCATACAGATTACCCAAGAAACCCATAAAGTGCACAGGACCAGCCCGAAGTCACAAATTCCAGGTCTGAATACTTATGAAAATGTTTTTAAATCTCTAATGCATTATGGTAATGCATTATGAAGTTTAGATCTATGAGTAAAATGACATTTTTATGGCAATTGTAAATCTACAACACAATGTGTGGAAAGTAAGGGAGTTCCAAACGTACTGAATTGACCAAGTGTGACCAATACAGAAGACATCAGGAGGGGACAAATACTTTTTCCACAGCATAAGAACTGAACCATCTTTCAGAGGCACAGCAGAATTGCACAATGACATTCTTGTGATCTTCATAATGGACCCTGAAGACTCACAAGGATCCTTTTACGCCTACATTTTGCCACTTCACTACATCTTTTTTTTTTAATTTACTATTCTGTGCTTATCAAACAAACTTCTGCTTGCAACAGGAGGTCACAGTTTCTTTACATGTCACAGAGTATCATTTCATTTATAAGTGTATATACAAATGTTGGCCAATCATTCATGAAGAGTCTGATTCATAGCATTACCATGTCGTACTGTAGGAAACCTTACCTATGAAACAGTATTATATATTGTTTCTCTGAGAGTACCCTGTAACTTGTGCCATGGAAATGTTTGTAGACATAAAATAAACACTGAAATGATTTAATGGTGGGCTTATTTTTCTTTGTACCATTTACAATTTAAAGATTTGAAAACAAATCTCATTTTTCTTTCTGCTGTTCCTGTTGCTGCTTGCCAAAGAGGATCAACAAGACTGCATATTAGAGTTAATGCAGGTTTTATTTGAGACGCTCTTCTTCAAGCGACCCACCACATATACCTGGACTTGTATGTATAGCACAAAAGTTTAAAGATTAAAGCGCACCAAAATCACCAGCATGAAGCTAAAATGCCTGGAGAAAATCCATATAGATGTGGGAAGGACAGACATACCCTAATTGAACCCAGGTTCTTCAGGTGCGCTCGTGCCCCCAAATAAACGTAATACGATGGTATGCTGCCAGTATAAAAATATCCAGCATTACAGAAAGCTGATGATCTTCATGAGGGATGCACACAGGAGGAAAAAACAGCAAAGCATTTCCTCACAAATGCTATTTTATATGAGTAAATCTCGTTCGATCATTCTCAGTGCGTTTTTTTTTTGCTAATGCTGCCTTTGGGTAACACTGTGGACTATGACAGTTCTCTTGGGTACCTCCACTTCATCAGGCCTCTTAAATTACTGTATGTGGATTGCCTATTATAAATTGCTCATAGATACAAGTATAAATGAGGAAGGTTGAATGTATGTATTTTTTTTCAAATTCAATTTAATTGTAATTTAAATTATACAAAAGTTTTAAAGACACGAGAACAAACTGCTCACCTTCACTACACAGTATAACAAAAATGTAGGCATAGGAGGTGCTGTACATTTACAAAGAGACAACATACACTGTAAAATCCCATAAACTTCATAAGAATATGGGCATATAAAGTAAAAGGCAAAAAAAGCAGCCATTGTTAAATTAGCCCAGGTGAGAGAAGGCAGGTTTGAGAAATGGTCGTGCGGCACTTTGAGGAACAGGAAGAGCCATGAAGCCAGGTTTTCTCCCTTCTGAAGCGGTCTGTTTGCCTCGCCCTGCAACTCTTGATCCTTTTTTAAACGAAGACCAGTTCCCATTGCTGAATGAATACAAAACTGATTTGAATTAAAAGGTCCAAAAATCATAGATGCATAACAAGAGGTATAATATTCTGGAAATAAAGTATGCTTGTTTGTTTTATTTGTTTAACGTGGCATCTGCATCAATGCCTATTCCCAAAATAGCCATTCACAATAAGCCAATTTAGAGCGACCAGTTAACCTAACGCACATCTTGGGAGGAAACAATGTGGACACGAGGAGGACAAGAAAACTCCATATAGACAATCTCCAAGGCCTTCATGTCTCATCATGACACTTAACAAAACATGAAAAAGAAAAGACCAATCAAACACTGACCCTTTAGATGAGTTTTGGTTAGTGTAACCCCTCCTCCTTTTGGATTTCTTTGGCATAGGTGCCTTCTTTCTCTTCTCTCCCTGGCGTGTGCTGCTCGGGAAATAGGCGGAATAGCCACAGTCTTCATCATCATATCCATCGTCAGACCGAGCATGTGTCGTGTCAATGTTCCATGAGCTCTCGGCCTGCTCCTCAGCTTTTGGCGAAAAAAAAAAGGATTGAAGTTAAGCACTTACAGTAAATGTAGCAAATGTCTATCATCGGGTATCAGAAGAACTAGAGTATTGCAAGACGGCACCATTAGTCCGCTGCAATCAGTCGAAACTGTCGACGCCTGACAGAAAGGGTTCATCGATTAATCTTCCATCAGCATAGTGCAACAGATTCATTCAGGATTCAGGCTTTGTTTTTTTACATTGCCAAGTTAACCTTTGGCAGACTGAGTAGACAATGGCACCCCAACTTGTTGTCTGCTGTACTAGCCCATCCGTGCTAAGGAATGACGAGTTGTGTGTTCAGACGTTAGTTGAAATACCAAAACTGTAATCGGCTGCACCTTGCTTGGCTTGAATCTTTTTCCCCCAATTACACAATTTGCATTATGCTCTTGACACCACCGCATGAAAACAATTGGCCGATTTTGAAATACTGGCCCCAGCTAGTCTAGCACCAATGACAACGTCTCATTGAAAACCACTCGGATCACTCGATTTTCCCCCATTCTAATCAGGATTCACACCGAGACTGAGCAGCAGAGAGCCTTCTTACTCAACGTTCTTGCACGACTGTTCCAACACTATTAAGACCAGATCAGAGGACATTAACTCACTCCTATCTCCAGTTGACTGAGCATGCCTTCAGCGTTGCTGCTGAGGACACAAGAGCCTTATTTTCTTCTATGCTTCAGTTTTATATGATCTGTTTTATTATACTCGTCATGATATTACATTAGTCTTCATATTTCCTATTAATTATTTTTCTAAATATAGTCTCTGTTGATATAATCGTTCTGTTTATTTACACTATTACAAAATACATGGTATTATGGTATGGTATTATCATAAACTCTATTGTAAAACGCATTTATTGGTTAACTTAGTTTAAATCTTGCATTATACACTGCTCACAAAAATAAGGGGATATTTCATTATTGGATATTTCATTTTGAAATATCCGCTCATTTTTGAGAGCAGTAGATTATCGAAGCCACCCAAGGAGGTTGGGTCCCTTTTTGAATCTTGGTCCTCCCAACAATTATCCCTCGTAATGTTTTTCACTGACATGGTAACCCAAGGTTTGCTCAGATTGGATTTTATAAATGTAAAAAATGAATATTGTTAAACAGTTTTAACACAACACAACACATCACTGTAAATAGCACAAAAACATGCAAAAAATGTCAAGCTACTAGGCCTTGTAATCGTTCTGGAGTTTTTCAATTAAACTCTCGCTTTTAACTGAGACTGCACACAGTGAATCTACAGATAAGGAGTAACTACTGTAATACAGTTGGACATCTAGAAGTATTCTTTCCAAACAAAAAGTAGTCTAGGTGGGGGCAATCCACAGTAAAAAGTTTCTGCCAACAGCCAATATTAAGGAGAGGAAACAGAATCATAGTGGAGAGTAAGATAAACAAAATACCAAAAAAGACTGGCAATGTGCCAATCTGTATCTAGAACGATAGCATCTATTAGACACTGCTCTTTGTAGAATTGCTTTGTGGTAAGGTCTTGTTAAATAAAATAATAATAATAAAAATTTTAAAAAAAAGTTATGGACACTTACTACATTTCCCTGTTTTTTTTTTTTAATTCTAAAACATGCAGTTTTGGGCAAATTAAATTCCATCCATATTCTTAATCCTAAATAGTGCTACTCTAATATCTCTGCACTCTCAAACGTAAACAGATACACTGCTCACCAAAGTTTAGGGATATTTTTCATTTTCATATATTTCATTTTGAAATATCCCCTAATTGTTGTGAGCAGCACTTCCATTACAAACTATTTAGACACTGTGATATCAGATTCTTTTCAGATAACTAAACAAACCTACATAAAACCTCTACCTTGGGGTTTAAAACCTTGCATTTTGTCCTTATCCCTTAACTAGTATATGTGTTTTTCAAGCTCTCACCAGGAAGCTGCCATTCAGAGTATTTCTGCAACAGTTCAATGAGTTCAGCTCCATATTTCTCCAGCTTGTCCTCTGTAACACCATCAATCTGCAGCAGCACATCAGGGTCAGCAGACAGTGTCTCTGCACAGAAAAGCCTCTGGTTAACTCTGGTGCAAACATACTTGGGAGTGTAATAGAGACATAACTATAGTTTTTACACACACATACACACACTTTCTATGATATATAAATATAAAGAATATAAATTATGACCTAAAACAACAGATTTTCATACAACAAAAAGAGAATCAATACCCATTTAAACAAAAATTATATTTGATTACTTTCCCATATTGCAGTCCTTTATTAATGATCCAGTATTAGGTCTTAGATCCATTAGTATTAGATCCAGTATCATTTCCGAATGGCATTATGTGAACATCTGATTTCAGTTTTCAGTATGACCCCTGTATAGCAATAACTACAACTAAAGGTTTCCAGTAACTGTTGTACATACTGAGCGACACAAGCAACTGTGATATGAAGATCGGACTTTGACAGAACTGGAATTTCAACATCAGATTATTTTAGTCTCGTTTAATTGGACTCTAGCTTTATCTTTAGGACTTGTTTAATAATGTGGAAATATGGAAAGTTCTAAAAGGGGACACAAACATTCAAGCAGTTCTGCACATTAAGTCATTTTTTTTTCAGTGAATGGTTATATTATTTAATTAGACTAGTCATACAGTACATTATCTCAAACTCACCAGCTATTTTTTTAAGAGTTGCAGTAGAGAAAATGTTGTAGTAGTGAAGACCAAACACTTTGCCAAGTTTCTTGCAAAGTTCATTGAGTTCTTCCAGACACACTTTGACCATTTCCTCTCTCTTAGAGACATTTTTAGTCACCGTGGCCTTGTGCTTCCTGATGCTGGAAGCACTTTCGGTCTCGTGAAATTCCACCTGCAGTGTATGCACGTTTAAGTGAAAACAAGCAGAAATAAAAGCATTTTTTTTAACAAGGATGCTATAGCATATATTTTAATCAAAGTTCTGAATTAACGCTTGTGCGCTGTAATATATGCACTAGATAAAGTGGACTTCTTCAGAACCAAGCCTTTAACCGGATAGAAAACAAAAAAGTAGGACAACTAAATAAAGACCCAATTCATCGTAGGTGCCTTCAACAGTGATTAGCATGGGTGTTCCAAGCAGTCTGCAGCTATTTCATGCCAGCATTTGTTTTAGGTAGGATCAGACAGGATAGTGCTTATCACCCCTGTGACTCAGTGAGCCAAATGAGAAAGATGCTCCAGAATCCTGCATACAATGAAAAGAAACTTTTTGCCTAACATCGTGTGTTGCCTAACACACACACACACACCTCAGACTTTCACATTCATCGTTATAACGAGATATATTATAATTAGTCTGCTAGGGGTCAGAATGTTGTCTCTCATCACTTGATATCAAAACGTCTTACCACTTTATTTTTGTAAGTTTAATTAGTGGATTTATAGGAGTGTGTAATAAAAATAATCAGGTCATGGGAACAATTAGAATTATGTATTACAAGGTCTCTTTACAATATGCAAAATCAGATAAAATACAGTTGTGGTACAGACCTCTGGGTTCCACCAAATAGAATAATGGAACAACAACAAATTTTGCATTTAGATATCATTTAATAAACAGAAATAGCTCCAACCTGCATCATGCTACTGAGGACATTCATGGCTTTAGGGCCAGTGGAGATGTAAGCCACAGCCTGGCCTTTTTTACTAATGTACAGGTCTTCCATGAGGATTTGGTCCAACACAAGCTTCCTAAAGAGTCGTTCTCCATTATGTCTGGAGAACTGCGATCCAATTCCATACATGCCTGACTGGATCCGTGCATTTTTTGAACCTGTATAGGTAGATGGACACAGACACCGATCACTTTATTAGGTCCTGTAGTTCATCTGTTTCTCTACATATTTGGTTAATCCTCTTTACGCTGTTTTCTAATGGTCAGGATCCCCACAGGACCAGTGCAGATCAGGTAATATTTGGGTGGTGGATTATTCTTAGTACTGCACTGACACAGACATGGTGGTGAGTGGTGTGTTAGTGGGTGTTTTGCTGATAAGAGTGATACTGCAGTTTTAAATACTGTAGTCACTCCCTATGCACTCTTTATTGCTCCACCTTGTAAATGCAAAGCCTGAGAGAGGAGCTTATCCGTTATTGCACAGATTCACCACCCAAAAAGTACCTGATCTCTTCTGGTCCTGTGGAAATCCTGACCATTAGAGAGCAGAGTAAAGTGGATTAACCAAATATGTACAGAAACAGATGAACAAGAGTTGTAGAATTACATGGTGGAAGTGATAAAAAGGATGGGTGTACATACACAGACAGAAACAGACAGACAGACAATTTTAACCTCCACTCTAATCAAGCACAAAGCTCTTACCTATAAAAATGTCAACCAGCATGTTCAGCGTAAGTCTGTTCTGCTGATAGGATAGCTGATAGCTGTTGTGTTTGCCACCAACCTTCTCACAGTTATCTTTCACAAACCGAACAATCTTCTTTACATCCTCAGTCACATTTTTCGCTTTGTATTGCTGAAAAAGAAATTAATCTCATGATATACATATCTGTTCTATATACCACCACAAACACACCGAGAGAGAGACAGAGAGAGAGAGCGAGACAGACAGAGAGAGCGAGACAGAGAGAGCGAGAGAGAGAGAGCGAGAGAGAGAGCGAGACAGAGAGAGAGAGCGAGACAGAGAGAGAGAGCGAGACAGAGAGAGAGAGCGAGACAGTGAGAGAGAGCGAGACAGTGAGAGAGAGCGAGACAGTGAGAGAGAGCGAGACAGTGAGAGCGAGAAAGAGAGACAGTGAGAGCGAGACAGATCGAGAGAGCGAGAGAGAGAGTGAGACAGAGAGAGTGAGACAGATCGAGAGAGCGAGACAGAGAGAGTGAGACAGAGAGAGTCAGAGAGAGTGAGACAGAGAGAGAGAGAGAGAGAGAGAGAGAGAGAGAGAGAGACACATTATTGGTGCCAGTGGAAAGTCAGCTAGAAATTTACCTAGAGGGAAAACTCACTTTGCATGGAAAAAGTGAAACCAAAACACCATTGAACTTCATAGAATGCAAATAATAAAACTCAATGTACTTACATGGGGTCTGGCACAGTTGTCACACACAACCTCGGGATGCTCCTTGCAGAAATCAGCATTGAACGTTTGTTCGCCAAAGTACGAAAGAAGCTGAATCCTTCTACACTCCAACACATTCTCACAGAAGTGTACCATGCTATGCAGGTTGTTGATGTGGGTGGCTTTGGTTTGTACGTTTCCATCCTTGTCCACTAAAGCGACATAAACAAGTCCTTTCATATCAATTCTTTCCAATTACTTATAACTGCAGCAGCTTTGAAACTGACTTTCATACCAATTACACCCATATGGATGACGATACTGACCCATATTGTACAGAAGTAATCTGTCATATTACCCACATCAAAAGGAAAAGACCATACAGCATTTCTTGTTAATGTGTTGTTGTTGTTGTTAAGGCCATTACAGGTTTAATGTTTTGCCATTTAGAGCTTGGCCCATTTTGTTTGACCTATTTGCTATAGTGAGCAACTTTAGAAACCTTCCTGACAAACAATAGTAAGCACAACTACAAAAAAAAGTTTAATGTCATGCAATAAAATAGACAGGACTGGCTACAGTAATAAAAATACAAATGTGTCAGCTTTATTAGACAAATAAAACAATACCCACTGGCAATAAGCCTTTTGATGCGGATGACATCTGTGTAAGAATAAAACAGAATACAGTGGGAGATCTCTCCATCTCTTCCAGCTCTGCCTGATTCTTGGTAATAGCCCTCCACTGACTTAGGCAGACTGGCATGAATCACATAGCGGACATCAGGCTTGTCGATACCCATGCCAAACGCAATAGTGGCACATATGACCTAGAGAAGATTATATACGATAAAGGCTTAGGATTAACAAATTGTCGTTTAAAAACTACAGCTATTTAGAACATGTTCAGTAGTTTAGTTTGTGGGGTTACTATATCAGAGCGCAACTGAAACATCTTTAGTTCCATAATAACTTCCCGATTAATAAACACTGGATGCCCACTAAATAACTTTTCCTGATATCAGCATTACAATAACCATTCGGAGGTTTCTCAAATAAAGAAATTCCCTTACTTGGCAACCATCCTGGTTGATCCATTTGTTTTGGACATACTCTCGATCACTGTCATTTAATCCGGCGTGATATGCCAGCGCAGCAATGCCAGCCCTCTGCAGACTATCTGCCAAGCTGTCACAGTCATTCCGTGATAAGCAGTACACAATTCCTGACTCACCTATATGTAAAAGAATGGTTTTGTAAAATGTCGTGAACACAAACAGTGCAAGCGGAGACCCATACAGACAGAATTCTACTCACGAGGATAGTGTTTCTTGATCCAGTTAATACAATCCTCGTCAACTTTCTTGGGCTTTTTAGGCAACACGGAATATTTGAGATTGTGTCTGTTGAAACTCATTGAAAATCTGTGGGAAACGTAATAACACATTTCAGTTACAGTATTTAATTTGAACACAAATGTGACCAGAATAAGGTGTTCCGATCATTGGCAAAAAAAGCATTTTTGAAAATCAAAAGGGGATCTGGTACCACTCGAAGGCTTACACTTGAGGACGAGTCATGGCCAGCTGGTTTAGAATGTCCTTCCGGACTCGAGGTGTGGCTGTGGCTGTCAATGCCATGATAGGTACTTTTGGAAATTTCTCCCTCAGTTCACGCATCCGCTTGTAGTCTGGCCTGAAGTCATGTCCCCACTGCGAAGGAACAAGCACTGTATGTAAGGGAAATGGAACATACCTTCAGCAATAAATGCTTCCTTTGATTGAACACGATCTCATCAATTCAGTTTTACTCGTTGTGTGGACACAACACATAAACGATATTTTGCATACCTGACTGACACAGTGCGCCTCGTCAATGACAAAACGAGCAAGCAGATCTCGCTCATAAAGATTCTGCAGAGCAGAGATCATCCTCCCACTTGCACAGATCTTGAGATAAAGGAACACATCAAGTTTTAGGAAAAAAAATCATTCATTAAGACATGCTCACAGGAAAGCCCCTTCAAATGCTAACAGGTTCAGGGATCCTACACCATTTTTTCTGGTGTGGCAAATGCGTTTGATCAAAGCCTGTACACCAGGGTGTACCTTATGAACAGCTCACAGAAATTAGGAGATTAGTTTGTTTATATTCATTAAGATATTTCATATATCAAAATGAAATAGCCCCTATTTTTGGGCTATTCACTCCTTCATTTAAGACTCATTGCGAAGAAACATTTCGTGTAAAAAGGTTTGAACGTTACTTAAGATATGCTCAATGGCAGTGAAGTTTTCATTGCTGCCGCATTAACGTTACTACAATGTAGGTTTTGCTTTCCGTATCTGATTATCAACAAAGTTGTGGTTTTCATGTACTAGTCTTATAAGAAAATAATGAACATAAATATCTGGGTATAATAGCATTTTAGGACCAGAATTTCCAAATGCATGGAAACCCTGCAGGTTCATTTTAGTATGTAATTGTCATGTCGACGGTGGCAATATAGTATTTCTAAAAGGAAAAACGACCTTTTCAGGAGTGGCATAAAGCAGCTTTATGATAGGATCCTTCTTTGAAAGCTGCATGTAGATTCGACCTGCCTCAGCATCACTTTTATCCCCAGATAAACTAGTGGCTGGGACCTAAAACAAAGGTCTTCATTATTAAACAAGCCTTCATAATTTGACCAATGTCACAGTGTTATGAAAAGCATGTTGAATGCTTCAAGAAGAAGCTCACATCCAAAGCGGTGAGTTTCTGGACCTGATCCACAATAAGGGAACGCAGAGGAGAAATCACCACACTCACTCCAGCAGAGATGCAGGCAGGAAGCTGATAGCAGAGGCTTTTACCCCCACCTGCAAAGGAATGACAATTGGGTTTGTAATAAATCACTGAAGCAAGAAATGGATGTAGTACACTGCTCAAAAATAGGGGATATTTCATTAGGCAATATGTCATTTTTGTAAGCAGTACATTTTTCCCATATTTGCAACAGAAAAGAAAATCTTGCATGGACTTTTCAAACCAGCTGTTTTATGTTACATTTCAAGAACATACACAATCAGCAGGTGCTCTGGAATTAATGGATTAATTAAAATAATGACTGGCTTAATTATATTATCTCTGTCTTTCAACAAAACGGATACAGTGACGAATTCTAAATACTCAGTTGCTGGTACTGGAGGAGCTATTTTAGTCTCGTTACATTTTAAAAGGAACATTTATTTACTTTTATGTTTTATGATACTTTTATGACAGTAAATGTTCCCAGACCCTTCCATTGCATTTCCCATTGTCAATAGCATGAGTTGAGGTGGTCTGGAACATCGTTATAGAAACAAATCGTTATGGAAACAAATCTTACTTGACTTTACTTAACACAGTGTTTGACCCTGGACAGAAAGCCATGTACCACATAGGAATTACTCCTTTACTCCCTTGTTTTTCTTTTGTTAGTTAACTGCATTTTTTCTTATCCCATTTTAGCGTGTTCTTCATTGGTCACGACCCCCAAATAACCACTACAGAAGAGTTATTATTTACTGCTGGAGTTTTCGTGCCCCTCTCAGTATCAATGCTAGACTGAGTGTTGTCCAATAACCAAAAATATCTAGCCAACATCAACCTGTGGGCCGTGCCCTGTGACCACTGATAAAGCACTACAAACCTGTAGGCATGAGAACAAATGTATCCTCTCCCAGCAGAGTAGCATTGATTGCTTCTAGCTGATTAAATCTGAACTGATGAAGACCAAACTTCTTGTGAAAAATCTTCATCATCTCAGGAGCGTGAGGAAAGTTGAAGCCCCTAAAGCGATCATGCGCTGGGTTCCGGAACGTGATCTCTGTAGAGACACTAATTATATGCTACATTCTTTCTTCAATTAAGGCGAATTAACAAGAATGGACAACAAAGATAACGATACAGTTTATATCCACTGACCTTGGGAAGGTGCCTTAGTAGGTTTAGCCACAGCAGTGGGTTTGGTACAAACGGTCTTTGGTGGAGCGCTGAAAGTTCTTGATGAAAATGAATCAGCATGGTAATCAGGAATATCACTCTCATTGAAGTCATCAATGTCAAAGTCATCAATACAAAAGTCATCCAACTCTTCATCCAATCGTATGCTAGCCTGACCAGATAATGCCTTGTTTCCCATATTCATTTTGTCTGCTTTCTCTGGATTCCTTAAAGAGCTGAAACATTCCTTCTGCTCTAGACTTATGGTCTGAAAACTTGACTGACTGGTTTTTGTCAAAGAACATTCCGTGGACTTGGCATTGCCATTACTGTAGTTGAGACTTGATGTAGTTACCCTCCTTTGGTTCACAACCGGAGTTAGTGAAGGGTTTGAGTTCCAGGTCATGTCTGATGTGTCCATGCCATCCGTAATGCCATCTGGGTCTTCAAACACACTTGTGTTGCAGTCCAGAGAAATGTCAGAGCAATTCTTTAAACCTCGAGCTGCAGTGTATGCTTGGTCTGGGGTCATGAACGTAGAACTCCTGAACTGTGCGGTCACTACTTTGTTTGGTTGCAATCTTTCCACTGACCCAGTATCGGCAAGAATCCTTTTCCTGTTTAAAATCATGCCGTGTTTACAATGAATTTAGTGCCGTTACAGGCAATGAGCAAATGCACGTAAACAATCCTTAAACTGCAGAAAGTCACATTTTTCAATGTAACATTAATGGAAACATTATGGTTAAAATCAGATTCCTACATTATAGCCAGCCATCTCACAGAATGAGTATTAGTAGTAGTTTTACTACTATTATTACAGCATTGTCTTTAAATGGTAAAGTGGTCACTAACATTTCAGTAGGTCACCCGTTTTGGTCTTTTTTTAAAGCCAGTTTGCTGATTTTTGGCTTGTTTTACTTGAAGGATGTGGCAACCCTGCAATGAAATTATTCTCTTGTAAAATTCCTAGACAATACTTTTTGGAGATACTCTGAAATACATTACAGGTTTATGTCACAACCTTCTGTGAGATTACTGGCTGGTCGATGTCTGATTATCACCTGAGCCATGTAAGCCCAAGTTGAGGGGTGATAATATCACGATATTTTAGTGTACATTTGCAATATATTTCTACAAAATACAATATCAACAAAATATATTTGATACTTTAAAATACCAGTATTATTTACTTTCCTCGTACGCAGCTGTGTGCTTTTGTATAGCTTATACATCACTGTAGTTTGTTGTACATCTAATATTTTGTACCAAAACCACTTTAACACTTCTGAAATCGCTTCACTTTGGGAGTTTAGGAACAAACTCCTCCATGACATAACCATTTCCCGCCATTTCTGTTGCTCTGTCTATGAGTCACGTAATGGAAGTACTCCATACTCTGCGTAAAATGCATTACGCCAGTACTTAAAGACGTCGGAACAATCACGATATGGATTTATAGTTTTTATATAGTCTAAAAACATTACGTACGATATGGCACACCCCTAACCATGTGCATGTAAACTCGATTGAATTACTGACAAAATCTGATTTTCTGCAGTTATCAGCTTATTAAGTGCTTGTAAACACACACATTCAAATTGCACAATAAGCTGATTAATTAACATAAGCTCAGAAAAACATTTATTTACCTGTGAGCTCGCTGTAAAAGCAGTTCTGTGCCACAAGTCAAGGTTATAAGCTCATGCTCAGGGATGGTGTCCACCAGACAACAAATAGATTCCATAATGCTGAAAAGAGCATCATTAAGCCCTAAACAAATCAAGTAGGATTTAGTTCGATACACGACATCACATGATAAGATTTAAATACCCAGTACACAGACACAGCAATTAAATTTAAATGGATGCTAATACTTTTTGAATCTTTATGTAGAGTGTCTTGGGTTCCTGGTCGGCTTGAGATGGGACGTTTTAGTGAAGCAGCATTTTGATTAGGAATCTTCAAACATTCAGATTTGCTAGAAGAGAACAAGGTATTACAAAGTCTTTATTCAAAACTTGAGGTCCCAAAATGAAAGTGTGGAATATTGGATGCTGGCAAAGTAACAGATTATTAAATAAGTAAAGTTAACGAGTGAATATAAAACCTATATGGGCAAAACGAGTTGGATGATTCTGTAAAAGGCAGAAAGAAGGTCACTGATACCATCCTGGGGTTCTGAGAGAGATAAGCGAACACCTGTGACGCACAAACATTGGGAAACTAAAACGTGGCAATATTAATCTGTATTTATAGACCAAATTGTTGTGCTAAAAGCTGAGCTAGTAGACACTTATCATCCAGAAGTGCAGGTGTTTTTGAGACCAAACTTTAATATTGGGAATTAGAGGGTCGAATCTAGGTCATGACACTGCGTTTCTATGCCCGTAATCATGGAAAAGTGGATTAATTCTGTACAGAAGGTGTGTAAATATAGTAAATGTATGACACCTGCTGGTCAAATATAATTTGTGTTCTAGATAACGCGAATTAAAAGTATTGGCTAAGCATTCTCATGAGGGATGCGCTTAGATTTTATCAGAGGCCTTTAAGATAGGGCCTCCAGAAGGTTGGGATTTTGACCTCATATGTTTGGTTTGTTCATGAATATAACCAAATAAATGTTCATTTCTCCTCAGATTTTTGGACTTGGTCTCGATCACTGACTGGAACAATTCTGTTAGCCTTGAAAACCCCACGACAAAAGCAAGTCAACAACATCAAGTATACTGCTCGCAAAAATGAGCAAACACTCCAAAAATAAATCCCATAATAAGACATTCCATAATTTTTGCAAGCAGTGTAATACTAGCTACATATGAGCTACTATATGTAATAATAGCTAGTAATGAGTAGACCAAGCGTTTAATTTGCTATTATTTAAAAAAATTATAATGAATGCTGCCGTTACCGTTTTTCCAACGTTGAGAAAGCTGGCTCCCTGTGAACAGGTGATGATGGAATAAACTCCAGTTCATCCTCTGGCACATCCTGACTGTCATCAATGTTTACGATATCTAAATCTGTCCATTTATTATTGTCTATAAACCGAAACAAAAATCAGGGCACACAGCTTCACCATTTCATCAAATATATACCATATGACTATTATTAGGGATACTGTGATGGCCAAAAAGCAGACTTCGATATACTGTATAGATACTGAATACGTGCTGAAGAGATAAACTTACTTGCTGAACAGTTGTCTTCAGTTTTACAAGTAAGCTCAGTGCTGTCGATGATGCTCTCATCCTTACTGTCAAGCTGTACAGTTGCAGGTTCAAAATGTTTTGCCGTTTTAATGGGAGCTTCATCTGACTTGCATTCAGTATGTCCTGACTGTGTACCATCCTGCTTAACAGCAGGGGTTTCTGTTGAAATATCCACGGCTTCTCCTGAAGATCCAATAAACTCCGATATAAGCAAATCCTCAGTCTTGGTTTTATTACCTTGGGTACCTTTTAATGACGGAAACTTTTCTGATCCAGGTATTTTTTTCGCTTTACTCAAAGGACTTGGTGTTACTCTTCTATTGGCTGGAGCTTCAAAATCATCAGAATCATGCCCGTTGTCCAAAGGAATGGAAAATGAGACGTCACTCCTGACCAAGTCTGGAGCTTTACTTCCATTGTTGCTTTGTTGCTTTAAACCGAAGTGCGACTGTACAGGGCTAGGTTTGTTCACTGCAAATGGGTTTGCTAATGGGTTGACAGGCCGAGTCTCATTCTTGATGAGCGAAGTAAAGAAGTTTCTTTTGGGAGGTGCTCCGTTGATCTTGTTTTGGAAGGTCAGAGGGGCTTTTGTTACTTCACAGCTGTGAGGAATATTAACATTCCGGTTTGCAAAGACATTTCGGTCAGTTACCTTCTGGGGAACTTCAGTTTCAGCCTTCTTTTTGAAGCAAAAAGACCTAGAACTGTAGAAAAAAAAGAGAGGAAATTATTTAGGGGAACTAATGGAAACAAGCCAACATTTGTAGGTGGACTGCACAATAAAACTTAAATTTATTTAAAATTAAACTTGATTATTTGAATGCAGTGGCAAATATAATCCTTCACATCAGTCACAAGTAAGACAAATTTGAACAGCTTGATACATCACTAACTTATCACCAAAGAGAACGGACGTTGATCGCATCGACATTAAACGACACATGGCTGCACTGGGCAACACCTTCTACCAAAAAGCAGCTTCACAATAAACGGCTCATCGTTAGTATATGTAAACGCAGTTCACCACGTTGTCTTAACACGGCCAGATAACGTTAGTTTAGAATACAAAAGGCAAAAATGAATTCATGATTAAAAGATCCCCTAAAATTGGGTGGCTCGGTGGGTAGCACGGCTGACTCACAGCAAGAAGGTTCCGGGTTTAATCCCAGGGTGGAGCGGCCTATGTCCTCCCTGTGTCTGCGTGGGATCATTCCAGGTACTCCGGTTTCCTCCCACCGTCCAAAACATTAGTGTTAGGTTAATTGGGGTCTCTAAAGTGGCCCTGTGTGTCCTACGATGAATCAGTGTCCCATCTAGGGTTGTTCCTGCCCTTGCGCCTAGAGTTGCCGGGTGGGCACCGGTTGGCCCGCGACCCCGTGTGGCTTAAGCGGAAGATATTGAATTACTGATTAACCTAAAACTAGCAGTGACAAAGCTTGCCGCGTGATCGGAGTGATACTATGTTGGTATGTGTGCTATTAACACAGTAGGAATTCTCCTCAATCCATCAGATTGTAGTTAGGTCGGAACTTTATATAACTGTTATATAATAACACATAGTTAAGCCTTTAAGTGTAGCTGTAAAAGACGCTGCGCGGAAAGCTTATGCCAGAAGTTGTAAAAAATGATGTTGAAAAAAAAAAACAACAAATAAATAAAAACCAGCTCAGACTTACCCGGGCTTTGGTTTCGATAGAGACAGCTTGCTCTGCGCGGTTGTGCTGCTGTGTCGCTCCAGCTGCTCTTGTAAATTGTTCTGAGGCAGAGTTGGCATCTTGCAGCCAGCAAGAAACAGTTTTGCTCGCTACCAACAACAAAATAAAGGTCAATTAAAGACCGAGGAGACGCACGAGGCGCTTTTTACAGCCTTCAGTACACCTGACAGTTCACTCATCCCTAGCATAATTAACAACAAAGTTCGCCATTAGCCGAAATCACCCAGCTAGTGACCGGCTAAGAACAGTACGCTGCCGAAGCACAGAATGTAGTTCTGTACTACTGAGTTAGTAAAAATGTAAATAACAAAAACCAGACAAATTAACCGTCCCTGAAACACTACATGTTTTTAGAGCTAGCACACAATCTCACTTTTTTTTACCGCGGGTTCAGAATTGTTCCTCTGATTGGCGGATTCTACTTCTTTGATGTTATTCTAGCGCTATTGAACAGTTGGGCGAAACACTGCCGCGTACTGGTCTGGAATACAGCTTGGAAAACGGTGCTTAACAGATGCGTGACAAAACTAATGAAATATTGAAAAAGTGTTCCGCGGACATTTCCAAATCTCTGAGAACTCAACGTGTCCGGGGGAATTGTAAGAGCAAAGGAACACCCCTGAGCTCTGAACCATCATTTATTAAATAGCTGATATAGGCACAGGAGCAAGGGATTACTTTATATTTTTTATAACGCGTTGTCAAGCACTACAATTCTGTTTGACATGCACCCGTTTTACTTAAAACTTTAATACATTGGAGGATGGTGTATTTATTCGTGTATGTAGAAGAAAATAGAATATAATATTTAGTGTGGGCAGTGCGGTGGCTCGGTGTTTAGCACCACTACTTCACAGAGAGAAGGTCCTGGGTTCAGTCCCAGCGTGGAGCGGCCTGGGTCCTTTCTGTGTGGAGTCTGCATGTCCTCCCCGTGTCTGTGTGGGTTTACTCGGGATATTTTTGTTTCCTCCCGCAAGACATGCGTGTTAGGTTAATTGGTGTCTCTAAAAAGTGTCCCTTAGTGCTGGGTGTGTGCCCTACGATGGATTGCCACCCGGTCTAGGGTTGTTCCTGCCCTTGTGCCCAGAGTTGCCGAGTGGGCACCGACTGGTCCGTACCCCTTTATGGATTAAGCGGAAGATAATGGATAGATATTTGCTGTCATTATACCAGAGGTACAACAAAATTGTATGTTACCTTTGAACAGTGCAAAAAAGAAACGAACACCTTCAGTGTTCATTTATTATTGCAACAGTTTGTTTTAGCTCTTATCATTTTGTATCACCTCTCTGAGGGCAGCAGTTGGAACTGATAAGGTATTTTAGTCCTAACCTTTTTCTGATTTGAATTGTTTTGCATTGTCTTATTGATAAATGAATTGGTGTCTCTGAAAAATGTCATATTGAAGGAATTAATGTACTAAATATTCTTTTCTGCTTTAATGCTTCCATCGCATACCTACAAAATGACCTTTACCAAAGGCACTGACACAGCCCCATACCATAAAAGACATATGGCTTTTGATCCATGACACTCTTTACATGCTGCTGATGATAGTATGGATGGACCTTTTCATCTGTGACTTGAAGCACACAGCTTGCATTTCGTCCAGAAAAGATATGGTGTACTGATTCATCTGACCACAATAAACATTTCCACTATGTGATGGTCCATGGAAACTGGAGATTTTCTGGCCATTTTTGATCTCAGCCTTTCATGGATCTTGATTTCGTATAAAATTATGACAATAATCCCATCAATATTTTTTATAATTCATTACTGTCTCTAAATGATCTCTAAATGGATATCAGTTTAGCAGTCCAGTCGCATCTAACCTCTGAGGAGATCAGAATAAAATACAAAATCACTCTCATTAATCAATATTACATCATAAATGTGTTTCCTAATATTTCCCCTCTGTAATATCAATTTCACAAATGCGAATAAAAATGCAGTTTAGACTAAATGTACAAGTCAAAATACGAAGGATAAACTTCAGTTATGAAAAGACATAAAAAACCATCCCCTTACTCCCTAACACCTGCAGCAAAGTCAAACATGACTGTCAGTTTCTCCAAACTTTTACATATGCTTATTTTTTTTGCCCCAGTATGTTAAAAGCAAAAATGAACCGTAACCACTTAAAATGCTCAGAAATAAGTCACAGTTTGTTCCTTGCATTTGTATATTTGATTTATTTTGAAACGCAAAAAGCAAAATCAAAGCTATTGTGACCAGTGGTGTGAAGTGGCCAACTTCTCATTATGACTATTGTTCAGTGACAAGTTCAATTTCAGTTCAGTTCTTCTAACCACTTAACATTTACTCATGCATATATGCTTTGTCAGTTAAAAAACAATACAACTGTCATTGTAAAATACAATATGCAATTGTGTAGGTCTGATTATGACAAGTATAAGGAAATCTAGAGACAGAAGCCATGCATCAATTAAAAAAAAAATAAATAAAATTTTATTTATATATATA